>CAUYRH010174394.1:0-17366 GCA_963574655.1 Perodicticus potto
CAAACTGTTTAACATAGACTTCATGGCATGGCAAAATTTGTGCTTTAAAATATTGAGATATAATTTACATACAATGAGATTCACAGATTTTAAGTGGACAGTTCAACACATTTTGACAAACTCATGCTACTTTTTGATAAAAAGCCTCACACTCTTTCTGTTATTTTTGTTCTGAAACTTTTTTGTTTTTCAAATGCTGAATTATGTTACAATACATAATCTACCAATGAAAAGTCTCCACCCTCTCACTTTCCAGCATACAGATTCTAAAATAGCTCCTCCCACCCCCACCCCAATTTAAAACCTGGAAAATACTTGCAGTCATTTTGCCCTGCCTCTGCCTCCTGGAGAGGTTGTGGATAAATTTGCTTTATTTTTAAGTCTCCAGAGGAAGGGTTTCTACAACCTGTCTCAGTCACCTGTTTCAGCGCTTAGCAACACTTAACACTAGAAAGCTCTGTCCCTGTGTGTCCCTGGCATTTAAATGAGTAATGACAGCTAATATTGATATAATGCTTTAGAAAGCAAAGGCCAAGAAACTGAGGTGAGGCAACCAGAGCTCAGTAAACTTGGCCACAAGCGATTTTGTGCGTGTGTGGAGATTGTGCCCAGGACATTCAGCTCAAGCCCATTGGTATGAAGCCAGCTCTACAGGCACTAGATTTTCAGGGTTTTTTTCCCCAGGGGTAAAGGCAGAAATCTGTATTTTTAATGTGAAATATGATTTTTTAATATTGGCTTGGTTAAAAAAGAAAGCACCCTATAGGTGAGAACACACATCTGTGCCTGCATGCAGCCAGCCCATGCATCAGTTTATGATCCCTGCTGGGGTTTGGACCACGTTTTCACATCTACTAACTCAGTTAATATTGAATATACATGTAAGACAGATAATACCTTACAGGTGTACAATCCTGATTTGAACAGATGGAGAAACTGAGGCTCAGTACTACACAGATGAGTGCTCCAGCTGCATAGTGGGAGAACTCAGGACTTAGATTTTCACGATGGCTCCTGTGGTACCCAGCTTTCTCCTGAAGGGTCCTTAGAGCTCTAGCTCACTTCCCAATGGATGGGGACCCCACAGGTGTTCATCACATTGTTTATGGAAAAAGCAGAAAGAAATGAGGAGTGACTCAAAGAGTAAATATGTGGATAAATACAATGAATACTGACTGTACAAAACAGTAACAATGGCATCTCATGGGCTTTTAAATATCTACAGAGTTAAAATCTATGATACAAATTGAAACAGCCCGAGGTGGTTGACAGTTAAGGTTTCTAAGGGCTTTGTATTATCTCAGAAATGGGAAAAGTACCAGCTGATATTAGACTGTAGTAAGCAAGGTGGCCTCTAGAAGAAAAATAAAATCCTACACAGGCAGTCCCAGGGTTACGGACAAGGTTGGTTCTTAAGTTGAATTTGTATGTAAGTTGGAACAGGTACATTTGCCTATTCCCTGTAACAGCCCCTGTTTGTAAGTGCAAATCGTATATAACTTGGATATTTGTAACTTGGGGACTGGCTGTATAACAAAAAAGCTAATACGGGGGGAAAATACTGGATTAATACACAAGAAGGTAAGAGATTAGAGCGAAGAAAACATAAAACAGGTAAGACAAATTAAAAAGCTCAGAAAATAAATAGAAAGACAGTTAATATAAACCAAACTCTATCAGCAAACAAATTTAAAAACAGATTATTTCAATGAAAATATAAATATGATCTGATTACATTAAAAATCAAAACCCAATTATATATTCCTTAAGTATGAGGACACAAAGACTGAAAGTAAAGGACTAAAAGAGATAAACCGTGGAAACACCAACCAAAGGAAAACTCTGTCTCTATCCTGATAGACAAAGCAGATTTCCAGCATGAAGCCTGACCAGGGGTTGCTGCTGTAATGAATGAATATGTTCATTCATCATACAATGGTTTTATGTGCAATTATTTCATTGATAATGATTTTATAATGATAATATGGTCAATCTATCAGGAAAATATATAACTATCCTAATTTATATATAACTGTCATATAATTAAAAATATATAAAGCCAAGTTTGACAGAACTCAAAGTGGAAATAGACAAAGCCACAATCATAGAAGGAAACTTTGGCACATCTCCCTTGGTAACTGACAGAATAACCAGGCAAAACAAGTCAGGAAGGATAGGAGAGATGTGAAAAACAAAACTGACTAACCAACTGGACCTACAGACATATATAAAACTGAGTTCGTGGTCTGGCACAGTGGCTCGTGCCTATAATCCCAGCACTTTAGAAGGCTAGGACGGAGTTCAAGACCAACCTGGGCAAAATAACAAAACCCCAGTGTCCAGAAAATATATTTTTTAAATTATCTGTGTGGGCAGGGAGAGGTGGCTCACTCTATAATCCTAGCACTCTGGGAAGCTGAGGTGGGATCCCATGAGCTCGAGTTGGAGACCAGTCTGAGCACGAGCAAGACACTGCCTCTACTAAAAATACGAAAATTAGCTGGATGTCCTCCAGGGCACTTGTAGCCCCAGCTACTCAGGAGGCTGAGGCAGGAAGATCACTTAAGCCCAGGAGTTTGAGGTTGCTGTGAGCTAGTCTAACACCACAGCCCTTTAGCCTGGGTAACAGAGTGAGATTCACTCTCGAAAAAAAGAGAAATTATCTGTGTGTGTTGGTGCACACCTGTAGCCCCAGCTACTCAGAAGGCTGAGGTAGGAAGATAGCCTGAGCCCAGATGTTGAAGGTTGCAGTGAGTTATGACTGTACCACTACCCTCCAGCCTGGGCAACAAAGCAAGACCATCTCTATAAAACAAAACCCTGTTCATAATGATGATAAAATGTTCATTCTTTTTAAGGGCACATGAAACATTTCCCCAAGTTTGGACATGTATTGTGCCACAAAGAAACTTCTAAGAAAACTCTAAGAACGAAATTCAGTCAGGATTTTCTCTGACCACATGAAATTAAACTAGAAATCAATAACAGAAAATGACAAGAATATCACCAAATATTTGGAGATTAAGTAATGAACTAAATAATCCATAGGTCAAAGAAGAAATCACAGGCTCAGCGCCTGTAACTCAGTGGCTAGGGTGCCAGCCACATATACCAGAGCTGGCAGGTTCAAATCTAGCCTGGGCCTGCCAAACAATATGACAACTACAACCAAAAAATAGCTGAGTGTTGTGACGGGCGCCGTAGTCTCAGCTACTTGGGAGGCTGAAGCAAGAGAATCACTTAGGCCCAAGAGGTTGAGGTTGCTGTGAGCTGTGATGCCACAGCACTCTATCAAGGGCAACATGGTGAGACTCTATCTCAAAAAAGGAGGAGGAGGAGGAGAAATCACAGTGGAAAGTGCCATCCTTAATAAAAATATGACATATCAAATATGTATGATGAAATTAAAACTTTACTTTTATTTTTATACTTTAATATTAGAGAAGAAGAAAGGCTGAAAATCAAGGATCTTAATATTCACTGAATAATTTTAAAAAGAACAGTAAATTAAACCCAGGGTAAGTAGGAGGAACGAAATCATAAAAAGAGGATCAGAAAATAATAAAATAGAAAACAAATGCACAGTAGCGAAAACTGACAAAATCAAAAGTTAGGTCTTTGAAAAGACTAATAAAAATGAATAGATCTCTAGCAAGATTTGTCAAGACAAAAAGAGGACAATCAAAAATTACCTATATCAGATTAAGTTTGCCACAGACATTTCAGGCATTGAAAAGTTAATAATAGGATATTATAAATTCCCATGCCAAAATTTTTAGAAAATTTAGGTAAATGGACAAATTTCTGGAAGAGCACAACTTATAAAACACCAATACAAAAGAAATAAAAATATGAGTATTGCTGTATCTACAAGATAAATTAAACCTGTAATTCATAATCTCCACATACCAATAAAAACCACATCAGGCTGGAACATTATCCCAAGTATTTTTGAAATAAGTAATATCAATATTATGCAATCTTGAAAACAACAGAGAGAAGAATTACATGCTATGAAGCCAATATAATATTCACATCAAAACTTGACATGAACATGAAAAAAGAAAATTCGGGCCAATCTTTTCTACGAATGTGACACAAAAATCCCAAACAAGTATTAGTAAATTGAATTTAGTGATACATAAACCAGACACATCAGGACCCAGGGAGTTTGTTCAGAAATGCAGAGATTATTTGACAGAAGAAAATTCAGCAATGCAGTTTATGTCATAAGCAGAATAAAGGACAAAGACCATACGACCACCTCAACAGATGGAGTACAAAAGATTTAATAATTGAACATCCATTCGTGTTAAAGTTCTTAATAAATAAGAACTAAAAGAGATTTCTAAATCTTTGAAAGAATATCTATAAAAATCCTGAAACAAAAATAATACTTGAGAAATATTGAAATATTTCCCCTGAAAATCAGAAATGTGGCAAAGAGGATTACTATCACCACCTCGATTCATACTATGCTAAAAACTTAACCACTTCAGTAAAAAAATACCGATGCAAATTATTATAAGAATTGGAAAGAAAGGAATAAAACTTACTTTATTTGTAATCAATATGTTGTATACATAGGAAAAGAATAAAATAATCTTTAAATTATGATTAAAAAGTGAATTTGGCAAAATTTCTTGGGTTTAAGTCTAATAAAATATGAAAATCAATTTAGGCCAGGTATAGTGGCTCACACCTGTAATCCCAGCACTCTGTGAGGCCAAGGTAGGAGGATCACTTGAGTTTAGACCAGACTGATCAAGATTGAGACCCTGTCTCTACCAAATATAGAAAAATTAGCCAGGCGTTGTGGTAGGTGCCTGTAGTTCCAGCTACCCAGGAGGCTGAGGCAGGAGAATTGCTTGAACTCAGGAGTTCGAGGTTGCTGTGAGCTAGGCTTATGCCACTGCACTCTAGCTTCAGCAACAGACTGATACTCTGTCTCAACCCCCACCCCCAATCTAAAAATCAACATATTATTAATGGTAAACAAAAGGTAAAATGAAAATGATTTTATTTATAATAGCATAAAAATCTCAAATACTTAAAAAAAATCTTATAAAAGATGTGCAAGACCTTTGTACAAAAACTACAAAAGTTTACTGAGATAAATTTAATAAAATATAAAGATGTTCATTTCCCCCAAATGCATCTATGGATTAATATGATCCTAATCAAAACCCCGTCTTTCCTTCAGAAATTGATATATTGATTCTAAAGTATATGTGGACATGTGAGGACCAAGATAAAGCAACACAATTTTAAGAAAGAAGAACAAAAAAAAAAAAAAAAGAAAGAAAGAAAGAACAAATCTGTTTGCACTACCAGATATCAAAGTTAATGATAAAACCATAGTAATTAATTCAGTGTGGCATTGAATTGAATAGAATTAGTAGAGCAGAGTGGTATCCAGACACAGACCCACATCAATAGTTACATTATTACTTAATTTATGACAAATATAAAATTGTAGGGCAGTGGGGGAAAGCTAGTCCTCTCAATAAACAGTGCTGTGTTTATTGCATATACATATTAAAAAAGTGAACCTTGAATCCACCTTACCCCATACACAAAAATCAATTCCAGAAATTTGAAAAGAAAATCTGTAAAGGTTCTAGAAGAAAACGAAGAATAGTTTCATATTCTCGGCTCGGTGCCCATAGCTCATTGAGTAGGGCACTAGCCACATACACAGAAAGTGGCCGGTTCGAGCCCGGCCCAGGCCTGCTAAACAATATCAACTGCAACAAAAAAATAGCCGGGTGTTGTGGCAGGCACCTGTGGTTCCAGCTACCTGGGAGGCTGAGGCAAGAGAACCGCTTAAGCCCAAGAGTTTGAGGTTGTCGTGAGCTTTGACACCACGGTACTCTACTGAGGGCAACACAGTGGGACTCTGTCTCAAAAAAAAAAAGAGTATGTTCATATTCTCTATATATTCTATAAGGGAAAATTTGGTGAAATTAAGAACATTAGTTCATTCAAATGTTTAATTTAGGGAGTAAAAAGTCAAACCCCAGAATAAAAGGAGATACTTGCAAGACACATCTATGACAAAGAACTGAAATCCAGAACAGGTAATACAAAGAACTCTTACAAAGAAAGATACAAATAACCCTGTTGAAAACCAGGCAAAAGGCTTGAACGGGCACTTCACACAAGCAGATGGCCCAAGGGGCAAAATTTTTAATGAGTAGTGCTCAGCTTTATCGCTGATCAAGAAAATGAATTTCAAGGCCAGGTACGTGGCTCCACCTGCAATCCTAGCACTTTGGGAGGTGGAGGCAGGAAGATTGCTTGAGAGGAGTTCAAGACCAGCCCAGGCAGCATCGAGAAACTCCAACTCTACAAAAAGTTAAAAATTAGTAGCACACACATGTAGTTTCAGCTACTTGGGAAGCTGAGCAGGAGTATTGCTTTGGCTCAGGAGGTCAAGGTTGCAGTGAGCTGTGATAACACCACTGCTACCGACCCTGTCGTCTACAAAAGAAACAAAAAATGGAAAGGAAGTGAAGGGAAGGGGGGCAGGGGAAAGGAAAGGGAAGGGAAGGGAAGGGAAGGGAAGGGAAGGGAAGGGAAGGGAAGGAAAATGAATTGAAAACTATAATTAAGTACCATGTAACCTCACCAGATTGGCTAAAATTAAAACAATATGAAATCCCAAGTGCTGTGGAGACTGTTGAGCGTCTTCACTGTGGTATGAGTGTACGTGGGAACAACAAATATGGACACCTGTTTGGCAAGCTCCTCTAACATGGAACACACATCCCCACATCGCAGCAATTGCTGGTTACATAAACCATAAAATCAGCTCCTTGCTTTCTCCTGTTTACTCATATCTCTCTGCTCTAAAATATTTTCTTTTGACCCCATTTTTTCTAAAATCCTCCAAGTTTCTTCTCATCTATTTTCCCTCAGAGCCACGACAGCAGTTTCCATTTTCCGACCTCAGCAGTTCTCTGAGAGACACCTGTCTCTAGGACGCATCTCCTCACCACCCACAGGAAGAGCCTGCATCTGGGAGCCACGCCTGCCTAGGATTTGGGGTCCTCACCACCCGCAGGAAAAGCCTGCATCCGGGAGCCACTCCCGCCTAGGATTTGGGGTCCTCACCACCCGCAGGAAAAGCCTGCATCCGGGAGCCACTCCTGCCTAGGATTTGGGGTCCTCACCACCCGCAGGAAGAGCCTGCATCCGGGAGCCACGCCTGCCTAGGATTTGGGGCAAAGCTTTTTATAACATGGTGCCCAAGCAACCACTGGATCTCCTATGTCACTCCTGTATTTTTAGGCCAAAAACAGCGTGGTTAAAGTAATTTAAAAAAAAAAAATAGCTGGGGGGCAGTGCCTGTGGCTCAAAGGAGTAGAACACCGGCCCCATATGCCAGAGGTGGAGGGTTCAAACCCAGCCCCAGCCAAAAACTGCAAAAATAATTTAAAAAATGATAATAATAATAGCTACTGTTGGCTTGCTAGGCAGAATAGAATATGGCCCCCCAAAGATGCCCATATCCTATGCCATGGAACGTGTAAACATGTTACACTGCATGACAAAAGGGAATTAAAGTTGTTATCAGCTGACCTTAAATCAGGAAGATCATCCAGGTGGGTCCAACCTGATGACTTGGCTCTTCAGCAAGGCAGAAGAGCGCCCCAGGGAGATTCAGTGTGCGCGCTGACTATTCTTGCTGGCTTTAAAGATGGGAGAAGGGGGCCATGAGCCAAAAGTGGTGGCCTCCACAAGCTGAGAATGATCCTCAGTCTACAGTCAGCAAGAAAACAGGGGCTTGAGCCTGAAATCAGAAGGAACTGAATTCTGACAACAATCTGAATATGTAGAAAATGCCTTTTTCCTTAGGGTCTCCAGAAACGGACACAATGACCCAACATCTGGCTTCCAGTTCAATGAGACCCATACCCTAATTTTGACTGTGTGAAAATCAATTTGTGCTGTTTTGAGCTGTTTCGTTTGCAGCATTTGGGCACAGCAACAATGGAAAACTAAGATAGTTAGCAAGAAGGCAGGGAAATGGGACTTTCATAAGAAACCAGACAGTTTTTTCTTTCTGTTGTTTTTGAGACAGAGTCTCACTATGTTGCCCTCGGTAGAGTGCCGTAGCATCACAGCTCACAGCAACCTCAAACTCTTGGGCTTAAGTGATTCTCTTGCCTCAGCCTCCCAAGAAGCTGGAACTATAGGCGCCTGCCACCACACCCAACTATTTTTTGTTGCAATTGTCATTGTTGTTTAGCTGGCCTGGGCTGGGTTCGAACTCGCCACCCTCGGTGTATGTGGCTGGCGCTGTAACCACTGTGCTACAGGTGCCGAGCCAGAAACCAGACAGTTTTATCAGAAAAGAATTCACTAAAACTGAATTTTCCAAATAGCCGGTTGGATGGATACATCAGCAAATGTACCAGATTTACCGATCTACAACGTCAGATGTAACCTGTGAATTCTGGAGTACTTTGAGGATTGGTGTGGGAAAAGAACCTTCAGAACTACTCCCATGGTTCTAGCCGTGGGCTATGTCCAGTAATCACATATGATTTATATACTGTGAAAAAAATAAGGCCCAGTGTGGTGGCTCACGCCTGTAATCCTAGCACGAGGAAAGGCTGAAGCAGGAGAATTGCTTGAGGTTAGGAATTTGAGACCAGCCTGAGCAAGAACAAGACTTCATCTCTACAAAAATTAGAAAAATTTTGGTGGTGGACACTTGTAGTCCCAGCTACTCAGGAAGCTGAGGCAGGAGGATGGTTTGAGCCTAGCAGCCTAAGGTGGCTGCGAGCTATGATGACACCTGCACTCTGGCCCAGGGACAGAGCAAGACCATGCCTCAGAAGAACATAAACAAAAACAAAAACAAAACGATAACATCCGCTTGGTAGCAATTTGTAGAAAATCTTATATATCACAATTCGGGGCAAAACTGGTAAAATATTAAAAAGAAAGTATCAGGGACAGAACAGATCACCAGAAATATGAAATACCTGAAATGTTAACTGGCCTCACACCTTATAAACACCAGAAGATGGGCTAAGCAAGAAAAAGACAGAATCAATCATATAAGTTTAATTCCAGAAACCCAAATGAAGGCTGATATACCGTTTGTGCTGATGAAAGAATGCCCCAAATGACTCAAGACTGGAATAATCGAAAATGTGGAAGTGTCCAAAATCTTCCCTTTACAGGGGAAGTGCTGAAATTTAAAATTTTAATTGCTGGAAATGCACTAAGGTTGATATGCCATCTAAGGAATTAGCAAATGAGTGCTGAAAATGCATATAATTGAAAAAGTTTAAAAGACAGTCACCAGCATACTAAAGAAATTGGAGGAAACAGTCACATCTAATAATGAGATTCTGACATGTTGGTGTCTAGGAAGGAGTAATTGGGATATAAGAACTTAGTAGCAGTTTGCAGAAAAGTTGACATGAATGAGTAAGCTGTTCTAGGCAGCAGGAAAGGAGTACAAGAAGCCAGAGGAGATTACCATAATGAACAGGATGATAAGGGCCTCAAATACGAAGGACGTTAATCGCAAAAGTACTAAGGAAGGAGCATAAGTACATTCATCACTAATCCTAAAAATGCTGGCCAACTGGCAAGCCAAGAGGGGAACTAAGAAGGGATAGGAGCACCCATATTGTGCATTAAATTTTGTTTTGTTTTTTAATTTTCTTTACCAATTGCTAGGCATAAACTGAAGAACTACTGAGAAATTAGCTGAGGACTCAAAAATTACAAGCGTGACAATAAAAAATGACATAAAAAAGAATGCAAAAGAAATCGGTAAAAACGGAGAGATTCCGATTTAAAATGACAACATTCTGGTTTCTAATGAGGAAATACACTTTTTGAATACTAAAGTTATTCACACATACAACCTCTTCATTTCAACAAACTGAGCAATTCTTAAACCGCTGCCGTAGAACACTATGAAAACCAGTCCACTTGAACTTGATGGCAATCCCCAAAGCCATATGAAAGCCTTCCAACGCAACAGAAATTGCTTTACAAGTATGTTAATCAGTACATTCATTAAATTATTTATTCTATTAATTGGTTATTTAATGAACTGGCTTTGGCTCACTTTATCGGTCTGTCTATCGATCGATCTATTTATCCACCTCCCCAACTGGCTGCTTTGTGACTTGGTTATTTGAGGAATTGATTTTTGGCAAAATGGCTTTAGATCAATTCAATGTTGGTAAATTTACCCAGAACCATTCCCCATTTCCTTTCCGTCATAGCAAATGGACAAGGCAAATAGATTAAAGAAAAAATAACCCTTTTGGAAAGCAATTTGGCAATCCTAGAAGCTGTAAGAATATGGATGTTCACTGACTAATCATTCCACTTCTAAGAAATTATCCTAAAGAAATAACGACAATATGAAAAAGATTAGGCTATACAATGAAATTATCTAACATGGTGAAATATTAAAGACAAGTTAAAATTTCAATAACATGTTGATTAAATAAATCAAATGACAATGTACAGAAGACTGTTACAAAGTCCTTTAAAGTTTGTGCTGTGAAAGAATATTTAATGTCTTGGAAAGTTGTTCAAGCATTGTTGTTAAATTAAAAAAGGAAAACAAAGCAGGCTGTGAAACAGACTGATACTACTTCAGTCAGAAAAAAATGCCACGTGTGTATGACTGAGTGGATAAACTGCAAAGTATTCATGGTTATTTTGGGAGTGGTGTTAAGGATAATTTTTATTTTCATTTTTTTGTTTATCTGGATTTTCTAAAATTTCTACACTGAGTATATGTTATTCTTTATAAAGAGAAAAGAAGTTTTTAGTCACCCATTAGCTTAGAAGCCAGGAGACCCTTCCAATGTATGTGACCTTGAATAAGCCCCTGACTCTTTCTAAGCTTTCTTACTTCTCATCTTCCTCAAACTTCATGTGTCTTCCCTGGTCTTTCCCTCTCCTCTTGTAAAATTCTGTTAATGACTCGCTACTTTTAGAAATCTACATCCCATGAACTTCAGCATTGCTTGAAGACTTTTTTGTTGTAGGCTGACATGTAGGGCTGGCATCAATGACCACGAGTGGAGCAAGGGATACCAAGAGGAGGACAAACCTCTGAGGAGCTTGTCCTCAGTGGGAGAGACAGATACTTGATCAGACATGGGACCACAATGTGACAAACAGTCTCATAAAGGTTTGAGCAGAGTGGTATAAGATCACAGAGGTCAGTGGTGACTTCTCCAAGAGGTAACATTGGGGTTGGATCCTGGAAGGAGGAACATCACAGGCCTATTGTTCTATGACCAGGCCCTGAGCTGCAGACTTTGTGTGCCTTATATTATTATAATCCTCTCAATAATCATACCAGGCACCCTCTCCCTTTCCCTGCTTTTTCTTAAGCAGTTTAGAACACTGAAGTGCAAAAGGGTAAGTAATTTTCAATCACTCCTCATCTTGGCCTCTTCTGTTCTCTGTCCCAGGGCACTGACCCTTGCAATCTACACTTCCTAGATGCCACTGCTAACTGGTAAGCCAAGTGGGAGGCTGGGGATGGGAGTTAGAGAGAAACCACGGTTTTCCTTCTAGCTGCAGGTAGCAGCTTAAGCAGTGACTGTCTCCATGATTCCAACAACTCCAAGCTGTGATAGCTCAATGGTTGCCAGCTTCTACCAGGAAGCCTGGATTCCTAGGCTGTTGTAACCTCCTGTGTTCCCCCAGCATAGGCATGGTACCGCCTTCCTACATTGGTTCTCTTCTGCTTGGACTTACAGATCCACCAATACCTTTGCAACTATTTCCCTGTATTAAAATCCCTTCTTGATTGGGCAGTGCCTGTGGCTCAGCGAATATGGTGCCAGCCCCATATGTTGGAGGTGGCGGATTCAAACCCGGCCCCAGCCAAAAACTGCAAAAAAATAATAATAATAAAATAAAATCCCTTCTTAAACTGTCTGGCATGGCCTGTTTTCCTGAACAGATCCTGACCCATATAAGCACACAGCTGTCATTGCTTGACCTAGGATATTCACAGCTCTTGGACGCCAAAGTCTTCAAAGATGATAGGCCATGGTCACTGAACACTTACTAAGTGCCAAGGTCTTTAAATGGGTCAGCTCATTCAATTCTCACCCCAACCCTAGAAAGTGAGTATTGTTATTACCTCCCATTTATAAAAGAGGACACTGAGGCCCAGAAACTTTGACAGAAAGACACAGTAAGCAAGTGGGGAAAAGACAAGGTGGACCCAAGCAGGCTGAATTGGGGTCTGTGTTCCTAACCACCCAGCAGTCTCCAGGTCGGACAGGAGGGAGGAGGGAAGAGGGAGAGATTCGTAAGAAAGGTGAGATTAGAAAAGCAGGCAAGGGTTGGGGACCATTCAGTCCTCCGACCTCATTACCGCAGTTCCTGAGCTGCAGTTTGAGAGGATAGAACTGGTCACCAACTCCCACCCCTTTTTGGGGTTCCCCAGCAGCTACACCATCATGCTAGGTATCTGTGAGAGAAGAAGGCACTTGTCCTTTAACAGAAGAAAAGATGCCAGGAAATCTAAGGCGCAGCGTTCAATGGCCCTGGCTTTCTCAGCCCCTCCCTCTGTTCCTCACGTCCACCTTCCCACTTCCCAGGGTCCTCCATCCTCAACTGGAAAAAGCCCATAATCCCCTCTGGAGAATCCGCCCATCCTTCAGACTCCAGCTCCCTTGGCATTTGCACATCGTAGGGAATGCAGGTTGCTCTGCCTCTAATTAGCAGGTGCTAAGCAGTTTCCACATTTCTTAGTAAATATGTCAAAACACAAAATCCATTCATTCTTTCCTCTCCCCCATCCTTCCCCTCTTGTAAAACACGATTCTCTCTCCTGGCTGCTCAGCCGAAAAATGTTTTTCTTCAGCGAGAGTGAAAGTGGCATTAACACAGGGAGCCTGGCAGTGTTACAATCTTTTTCAAATCCTCGTCTGCCCTCCTGGTCATTCATCCATCTGTTCCTGCGTTCATTCATTTGCCCGCTACGGGGAAATCGCTGATTTAGGGTTTTCGGTTTTATTGGGATCTCGCAAGGGTAAGTGTGGCAGCACCAGGGGTCCCAGAGAGACGCTCCAGGAGACCCCATTATCACCCAGGACTCGGCTGGGGCATCTGGGTACCACGGAGCCTCGGGGGAGTTAAACACTTAATTTCCACCATCTCTCCGGGCCTCCTGCTGAGGCGATTCAAAAACAGCTCCTTAAATCAAGCAGCTGCTGGCTGGCGCCCGCCCTCCCTCCCCGGCACGCCCCCCTTTATCGGGTGTTTGGATCCAGACACCGAATCTCCAGCCCGAGCTGCGTGGCTCTTTCCTACCAGCCAGGACCCAGCCCCATCCTGCCCACCCCAACTGCCCGGCGTAGACGGGTGTACACAGAGCCAGGAGAGGGGGCGAGCAGCCTCCCTCCCGCCCCTGGGGCCCAACAAAAGGAACAGGAAGGCGGGAGGGAGCCCGCGGTTTCGACCCCGCAATGCCGGGGGGCCTGTCCACTGAGCCTGAGGCCGGGATGGTTTCGCTGCCCACACGCGGGGGGACGTGGTTAGCTCGCTGGGTGGAAATAAACGACCTCCGCGGGGGCCAGAGGGCAGCTTCCTATGTGAGTTGGTTTGTTTTGCTGGCTTGGTTGGGGTGACACGTGGATATAAACCCCAGATGATTTTGAAGGGCTGGCAGCTCCAGGTCAACCAGGAACAGGTGCGGGCTGTTCCCCAGCCGCCTTCACCTGGAGGTTGTCTTTGAGGAAGGGAGGGGTGGAGGCCCCGGGGGTCTTCCAGGCTGGAGTCTCCACTGGAAGGTAGTGAACCCTCCAAAACCGGCCCAGCCAGCGACTTCCACCAATTCCGCGGCCCTAACCCTTCCTTTGTAAATAGCCCCACAGCACCAGCCTTAGCCCCCACTCCCAACCCCGCGGTCCCCCTGTCCAGCCGTCCAGGGCAGACTCTGCATCTTCTATGCCCCCGGAACCTCCTGGGCAAAAGGGAAAGAAGAGATCCTTGCCCTCGAGGAGGAATCCTGGCGGCTGGAGAGTGACGGACAAGCGTCAACCGAGGAAATAGGGTCCTGGGGGAGGGGAGGAGGCAAGCACAGTGCATGAAACTGTTTGTGGGGGCCACGGAGTATGCAGGCTGGCCAGAACTGGGAGGCTCCAGGAGCCCAGTCTACTTAGTGACACGAAAACGTCAGGGCGCACGGACACTCGAGGCCCAAGGTCATACAGCCCCCTGGGGATGGCGGGTGCGGGGCGGTGAAATGTCCAGGTTGTGGACTAGTCCTGCTGGTCAATCTGTTCTTCCTTCTCCTCCCCCTCCCCCTCATTCCCCCTGGATCCTCCAGCGTTTGCCCTCCCTGAGCGCCGGGCCCCCAGGAAGGCAGTAACTGGAAGCGTTGGGAGGAGGCAGGCACGCGGTGAGACATGCCAGCGGAGCCATGCTTGTTAATTTACACCATTTGCAGCTCCTTCTATCTGCCCGCTCCCTGCTGGTCCTTCCATGTCCTGACAGAGATGGCTGTTGTTTGTTTCCATTGTCTGAGGAATGAAATGGTTTTGATTACACCCACGGTCTCTCTCGTGGATGACTACATTTCTGCTACCCACAAGGCAGAAGGCACCATCTGCAGCCCTCAGTCACCAGCTTCTGGAAGAGGCCTGGTGCCTCCCCAGTGGGCCTTGAGCGGGTGCTGAGGGAGGACAGCAGCCCCATCCCACCCCACCCCACCCCAGCTGCCCCCGTGTAGATGTGTGTAGGGAGAGCCAGGAGAGGGCGAGAGATGGGGAAGGGTGGAATCTGGGCAGGGTGCCTTTGGTCAGCTTCTGTGGAAGGGCAGAACCAAGAGCAGCAGAGGGCGCTTATGTTTCCAGGGCATAAAGCAGGACTCTATCCCAGCCACAGTCGGCCTGATAGTACACCCTGTTCTCAGAGTTGGGAAGCAGGGCAGTGGACACAGGGGGATAACTCTGGAACTTCCGAGTTGGGATGTTACTCAAAATATTTAACAGTTAGACCTGCACAGACACAGTGGCCAACTGGCTGCCCTGTGGCCCTCAGCAAGATCAGGAGCCCCCGCTTGGGGCTGGCATTAGCATTTTAGCTGCTGGGTTCTTATGAGGTCAGGGAAGGGCTGGGGGCAGCCAGGATAAGGGAGCCCCAGACAGCAGCTGCTCACCAACCAGCATGGAAGAATTGCGGTATTACAGCAAAATCCAATACCAGGTCAGACAAGGGGTTGGAAGGACTAGGGCAAACCGTTCACGGTTAGGGGCACCCCTACTCAGCAAGAGCCCACCATTGCTTTGTGGTTGGAAGAGGCCCACTGATTCCAGATCTTCCAACCTTTCAAGAGGAGTCATATTTTGGAGTTATGTATGTGTGTGTAAGGAATTTTGGTTTTATAAAAAATTTACCTACCCAGCCTAGGCCAAATATATGTTTCTTTGCATACCCCCCACCTGAGCGCCCCTAGTATGAGTCCTCCTGGCCTTAGGATACCAGGAGTTGTGCTGAACTTTATGGGGTATAACTGCAGTCAATTCTTACAACCACCCATCAGGTTCATGTGATTCCCAACACGTGCAAGGTGAGAAAACCAAGAATCGGTTTCCTTTCAGATGATGGGAGCCCATGATGGCATCCATGTGTACAAGAGAAGGCAGCCAGTTGAACCCAAACTTGCGTGTCTGTAAAGAGGAAAAATGACCCTCTTGGGTGTGAATATGTTCCTGTGCTCCAGTTGGCACCTGTCCTATTGATGGATGGGCTAGGTGGAGGGCACAGCTGCAGAGGGACCAGCAAGGTTGCTGGGAGTGGCTGCCACTGGCTTAGTGTCCCAGGCCTAGGATAGCTATGTAAATGGAGAGGATAAATCTGTATGTGGAAGTGGGAATCAGGCAGGCACACCGGGGAGATTCTAGAGCTTATTCCAGCCAGAGGAACGTACTTTCCTAAGAGAACTCAGGGCTAGGCCAAGGATTTGTTTTCACACTCCTGCAGGGAAGTCCACGTGCCACTGCCTTCTCACACAGCCAGGGGACACTTGATTAGTAATTTGACAGTACACCCTCCCTCTGAAGACGCCTGCTGTGCCTGAGTTCCAGCCCAGTTACTTCTCAGGACCCTGGCAGGGCCACCAGCTGGAAGTGGGCTCTTCATCTTCTCTAAGACTATATACTGTGGAGAGGTGGCCAAAGAAGAAGCATGTAGACAAGAGCCTGCATATACTTGTCTCCAAAGTGCACATTGTCCCACTGCCCAGAAGGAGGAGGTCAAGCAGAAAGTGAAGGCTCAGATGAAAGATGTGGCCAAGTTGAGGGACCCTTCAGGGACTAGAACCAGAGCTGAGATGTTTTACTCAGTAGGCAATACAGGGCCACAGAAGTTTTGGCACTAGGATATCTGTCTTTGTTCAGGCTGCTATCACAAAATATCATTATAGACTGGATGGCTTAAATAACAGACATTTATTTCTCCCAGTTCTGGAGGCTGGGAAGTCCAAGATCAGGGTGCCAGCAGGGTTGGGTACTGGTGAGGCCTCTCTTCCTGGCTTACAGATAGCAGCCTTCTTGCTATAGTCATACATGGCTGAGAGTGAAGTCTAGTGTCTTCCTCTTCTTGTAAGGACACTAATGCCATCATGGAGGCTCCACCCTCATGATGGCATCTCAACTCGTGCATATCTAAAAGCCCTTATCTCCTAGTACCACCACCATGTAGTAGGTTAGGATTTCAACAAATGAACAGGGCGTAGGGTGAAGCACAAGTTTCATTCCATAATAGTTATGAATTGCGAACCTAGAAACTACTGTAATATCCTTATTTCTTTCATTCTTTTTTTTTTTTTTAAGCCAGGATCGAGTCATATCACCCAAGCTGTAGTGTAGTGGTATAGTCATAGCTCACTATAGCCTTGAACTCCTGTGCTCAAGTGACCTCTGCCTCAGTAGCTGGGACAATAGGCATGTTACCAAGCCCAGTTAATATTTTTTTGGTGGGTCTTGTTATGTTGCCCAGACTGGTTTCAAACTCCTGGCCTCAAGTGATCTTCCCACCCTAGCCTCCCAAATCACTGGAATTAAAAAGTGTGAGCCACATCATCCCTAATTGTTAAAGAAATGCAAATCAAAACCACCCAGAGATACCATCTAACTCCAGTGAGAATGGCCCACATCACAAAATCTCAAAACTGCAGATGCTATCATGGATGTGGAGAGAAGGAAACTCTTTTACACTGCTGGTGGGACTGCAAACTGATACAACCTTTTTGGAAGGAAGTATGGAGAACTCTCAAAGAACTCAAGCTAGACCTCCCATTTGATCCTGCAATCCCATTACTGGGCATCTACCCAGAAGGAAAAAAATCC
>CAUYRH010174396.1:0-11008 GCA_963574655.1 Perodicticus potto
ATATACCTAGTAAAGGAATTATAGGATCAAATGACAGTTCTATTTTTAGATCTCTAAGTATTCTCCAAACATCCTTCCAAAAGGAACATATTAGTTTGCATTCCTACCAGCAATGTAGAAGTGTTCCCTCTTCTCCACATCCACACCAGCATATCTGGCTTGGGGATTTCGTTATGTGGGCTAATCTTACTGGAGTTAGATGATATCTCAAAGTAGTTTTGATTTGCATTTCTCTGATGATTAAGGATGGTGAGCATTTTTTCATGTATCTGTAGGCCATGCGCCTGTCTTCAGAGAAGTTTCTCTTCAAGTCCCTTGCCCACCCTGAGATGGGATCACTTGTTCTTTTCTTGCTAATACATTTGAGTTCTCTGTGGATTCTGGTTATTAAACCTTTGCCAGAGGCATAACCTGCAAATGTTTTCTCCCATTCTGAGGGCTGTCTGCTTGCTATACTTACTGTGTTCTTGGCTGTGCAGAAGCTTTTTAGTTTGATCAGGTCCCAGTACTGTATTTTTGATACTGCTTCAATTGCCTGGGGAGTCCTCCTCATAAAATATTCACCCAGGCTAATTCCTTTAAGAGTTTTCCCTGCACTTTCTTCTAGTATTTTTATAGTTTTATGTCTTAAGTTTAAATCTTTAATCCAGTGTGAATCTATCTTAGTTAATGGTGAAAGGTGTGGATCCAGTTTCAGTCTTCTACAGGTTGCCTTAAAATTTTTTTTTTTAAGACAGAGCCTCAAGCTGTCACCCTGGATAGAGTGCCATGGCATCACAGCTCACAGCAACCTCCAATTC
Source organism: Perodicticus potto (assembly GCA_963574655.1). Classification (NCBI taxonomy): domain Eukaryota; kingdom Metazoa; phylum Chordata; class Mammalia; order Primates; family Lorisidae; genus Perodicticus; species Perodicticus potto. The sequence continues at coordinate 801 of CAUYRH010174396.1, forward strand.
CTGAGCTCAAGCGAGTCTCTTGCCTCTGCCTCCCAAGTAGCTGGGACTACAGACGCCCGCCACAATGCCCAGCCATTTTTTGGGTTGCAGCCATCATTGTTGTTTGGCGGGCCCACGCTGGATTCAAACCTGCCAGCTCAGGTGTACATGGCTGGCGCCTTAGTCCGTTGAGCCACAGGCGCCGAGCTGCCATAAAATTTTAAAAGATCAGTACATTAGGCCAACATAAAGTAAAAAGAAAAAGGGTGGCGCCTGTAGCTCAGTGGGTAGGGCGCCGGCCCCATATACCAAGGGTGGCGGGTTTGAACCCAGTCCCAGCCAAACTGCAACAAAAAAAAAATATCTGGGCATTGTGGCAGTTTCCTGTAGTCCTAGCTACTTGGGAGGCTGAGGCAAGAGAATCGCTTATGCCCAAGAGTTGGAGGTTGCTGTGAACTGTGACACCACAGCACTCTGCCAAGGGCGATAAAGTGAGACTCTGTCTCTACCAAAAATAAAAATAAATAAAATTAGTGAGCTCTTTGGAAGGTTAAAGACAAAATGAGAGTAAGGACAAATCACTGATGTCAGGAGCACTGGGGCATCACTTGGACCCCAAAGCCATTAAAGAAGTAATAAGAAAATAAATGAATAATCAGATGCCAATAAACTTAAAAATGTAGAGGAAATAAGTAAATTCTTACTTATCTTATTCTTACTATTCCGAATAGAAAATTTAAAATAGCTCTATTACTACCAAATAACTTGAATCTGAAAATAACCCCTCCCCCACAACACACACACACACACACACACACACACAGCCCAGGCTCACATGGTTCCCCCTCTATATTCTACTACACCTTTAAGATGTGTAGAAAAATGATGTCAGCCAGTGGTGTAGCAGTTCATGGTTCACACCTGTAGTCCCAGCACTTAGGGAGGCTGAGGCTGGTGGATTGCTTGAGATCAGGAGCTCCAGACCAGCCTGAGCAAGGTAAAGATCCTTTCTCTACTAAAAATAAAAATACTAGCCAGGTGTTATGATGGGAGCCTGTAGTCTCAGCTACTCAGGAGACTGAAGCAAAAGGATTGATCTCTTGAGCCCAAGAGTTTGAAGTTGCTGTGAGCTATGACGTCACTTGCACTCTACCGGGGGTGAAAGAGTGAGACTCTTGTCTCAAAAACAATGAAAACACCCTAACAGCCGCCTTCCTCTCCCACCCAATACGGCATCATCCTTTGTTGAACATGAACTTTTTTTTTTTTTTTGAGACAGAGCCTCAAGCTGTCACCCTGGATAGAGGGCCGTGGCATCACAGCTCACAGCAACCTCCAATTCCTGGGCTCAAGCGAGACTCCTGCCTCTGCCTCCCAAGCAGCTGAGACTACAGGCACCCGCCATAACGCCCGGCCATTTTTTGGTTGCAGCCATCATTGTTGTTTGGCTGGCTGGGGCTGTATTCGAACCCACCAGCTCAGGTGTACGTGGCTGGTGCCTTAGCCCGTTGAGCCGCAGGCGCTGAGCCATGAACTTATTTTTAATGCTGGTAAAATTTCATGTCATGAACATGTTTTTGCACTTTTGTGAGATGACTTTCTTGTCAATGTTTAACGATTGTTCCAGAGTTTTCAAAATACAAACAAAATAAACTTCAGAGATAAAAGAGCACACAATGTATTTCTAATCCTTCGTGTTTTACAAAAATTAATTTAAAATCTTTCTTATTTTTATTTATTCTTTTTTGAGACAGAGTCTCACTATGTTGCCCGCGGTAGATTGTGGTGGCGTCACAGCTCACAGCAACCTCCAACTCTTGGGCTCAAGCGATTCTCTTGCCTCAGGCTCCTGGGACTATAAGCACCTGTCACAACGCCTGGCTATTTTTTTGTTGCAGTTGTCCTTGTTGCTTAGCTGGCCAGGGCAGGTTGGAACCGGCCAGCCTGGGTGCATGTGGCAGGCGCTGTAACCACTGTGCATGGGCACCGAGCCTATTTATTCTTTTTTTTTTTTTTTTGAGATAGAGCCTCAAGCTGTCACCCTGGATAAAGTGACGTGGCTTCACAGCAACCTCCAGTTCCTGGGCTCAAGCGAGTCTCCTGCCTCTGCCTCCCAAGTAGCTAGGACTACAGGCGCCTGCCACAACGCCCGGCCATTTTTTGGTTGCAGCCGTCATTGTTGTTTGGCGGGTCTGGGCTGGATTCGAACCCGCCAGCTCAGGCGTACGTGGCTGGCGCCTTAGCCCGTTAAGCCACGGGCGCCGAGCCTATTTATTCTTTTTTTTTGAAATAAAATGAATATCTCTGTTGCTGGGGCTCAAGTGCAGTGGCGTCATGATTGCCCACTGCAACCTCAAACTTTTGGACTAAAATGATCCTCCTGCTTCAGGCTCCAGAGTAGCTGGGACTATGGTGCATACCACTATACCAGCTAACTTTTGTAATTTTTTGGAGAAATGGGGTCTCGCTTTGTTGCCCACCCTAGTCTTGAACTCCTGGTCTCAAGAAATACTCCCACCTTAGCCGCCCCAATACTCGCACACCTGGGATTTCAGGTGTGAGCCATCGCGCCCCACTTCCCTCGTCAATTATTATAATCACTTTTTAGAAGCTTTTTAGCACGCAAAGCCACACAACAGACCCGGGCTAGAGTTTTTGGCTCTGCCCCTGGACCGTGAAATCGATCTTTCCCTGAGTCTGCGGGGACTGTTTTCGGAAGCTGCGAAAGGGATGAACCCCTGGCTCCCCCTGCCAAGAGCCCGCGGTATCCGGGAGCCGGAAACCCTCATCCCAGCTCTACCGGATTTTCCCGGGTACAGGAAACGGGTTCCAGCCCTGATCGAAGCCTCCGGGTTCCAAGCGCGAGCCCCAAACTCTGCGCTTCCAATGCCGAATATCCCCGAGACATCTTCTGGGTCACGAATGGCAACACCTACCTTGAATTTTCCCCACGAAAAACTAGCGGTCCCGCTTCCTAAGGGCGCAGCGCATCCGCACCAACTGTCCCCAGCAGCAACAGCCACTTACGTGGGGGAGGGGCTGCACTTAATTTAGACCTAGCTAAATGGCCGCTCCCTCCGCACCCGGACACCTGCCCTCTCGGGAGAGGGCAGAAAGGTCCCGGGCGCTGCGTACTGGGCTGACAAGTTTGTCTTCTCACTTTCCTCTGCTTGAGGAACACCTACCCGCCCGAAGTCATCCTGGATCCCGCTGCCCTCGGACGGCCGGACCTCTCCCAGCCCGCAGCCACGCCGCCCATTGTCCAGCCCTGGCACCCACCCCGTAGCAGGGTAGGTGCAGGAAGCCGAGAGCGCTAGGAGCGGTCCCCGCCCATGCTCCCAGCACCCGCCACGCTCGAGATGTTTCTGTGCGCCTAGGCTGGGACGCCCGCGTTGTCCAGGCTTCTCTGTCGTGGTCTAGGAACCAGCAGAACGTGCAGCTCACAGACCCGCCATTGACCCACCCCAGGAGAACTCCAGGTGACAGTAATGATTATTGACCCTGCTGGTGGTACTCACTAGGTAAGTAGTGGGTTCAGCACTAAATGCTTTATCTGCGTGTGTCATTGATTCGTCACAACAGCCCTAAGAGGTGAATACCATTATCAGCCTCACCTTTCAGATGAGGAAACTGAGAGGGGGGGGACCAGCTAATTGGTGGCGGAACTAGGACTCAAACCGAGTCTGGTTGACTCGCGGGTCGAGCATTTTATGTCTCTGGGTGTCCGAGCTAAAAATACAAGACGCCTCCACTTGCCCCCAGGCCCGTGGGCTGCACCGCGTGTGTAGAGGGGAGAGGGGTCTCTTTGAAGGGCATCGTATAAATTCCGAGTTTTACCCAAACCTCAGGATGGAAAGGGGCGGGCGAGGCTGGGCAGGGAACTTCGGGACCTGGGGTCTGTCCTGTCCCCCTCCTCCACCTGGAGCAGGCGGGTCTCCGAGCTTCCTTTCCTGCGTCGGGTCATCTTCCCCAGGCCACCGAACCAGGAACCAGTCCTCACACTACACAGTTAACCTGCAGCTCACCTTGCACGGGCACTTCTGGCCCAACACTCCCCACCCCCACACACGCACCGTCAGATCTCGTCTTGGACGGCTTTCTTCTCCACGGCCGGTCACTGGGCTTCCCTGTCCACCTTGCCGAGAAGCACGAGCTCGGCGCCCACCGCTCGTTCCCTATCGCAGTGGTCCGACGTTTCCTTTCCTGCTAAGCTGAGTTCACGCCCCACAACCTCAGGGTCTGGCCAGGAGCTCATGCCCCGCCTCACCCTCTTGCTTCACCCTGCTTTTCACCTGAACTACCCTGGCAAAAGATTCAGGGAGAGGAAAGCTGGAGTGTGGTTTTAATCCTTCTGATAGGAGGCCAAGAAACTGTCTGTGTGTCTGGAGGAAAGCGTCTGATGAATTTCATATGAAATTAGTATTAGCGTGACCCTTTTCAAAAGCCAGGTGCGGCGCTTATCTCAATTGTGATTGTATTGTATTGTAATGACCCAGCTAACTAGACAACAGAAGCATTTTTTAAGTAGAAATAAGGATGGTGTACCAAATGCGTGTAAGATGGGCAGCGTTTTTAAAGGTATATGGTACTTAATTATACCTTGTGGGTCTCCAGAGGATTTAAGATAAGGAGACATAAAAGGTAGTGTAAATGAAAGGGGAAAATGGCAATCAATAAATTAGCCAAATGAATGTGGAAAACGGGTAGATCTACAACCTTGGTGCAGGTGAGTCCTAAATTCAGGTCTGAGCTTCTCAACAGCCAGCAGAAAAGAGAAGGGAGTCACTCAATGAGGGGATTCTGAAGTGGCAATTGCAGTTAAGTATTTTCTAGCTCTGGATGGAAAAGGGAATGTTATCCTCTCTTTAACAAGACCAATCAGCAAATTTGTACTGACCATGTGCTGGTAGTAAAAGACATCTGTATAATGACTTTACAAAGAGCTTTCACCTCCATTATCCTCCTTCACTTAGCTCTTGCAATAATGCTGTCAGGTGCTTTACAGACATGAAAACCTCAGCCTGTGACAGATTTCCTGACTTGTTTGAGTTTTTGTGGCCAATGATGGGGCTAAGACTTGCACCTAAGAGTTCTGTCTCTAAAGCCAGTGCTGGCTGCTTTGAACACTGTCTATATAGGAAATCTTCCGAACTAGGAAAGCCCTTCCTCCACCAGCTCTTCTTGTGACTTGGAAGCAGGGACAGGTTCAACCATAACTTCTGCCTCAGCCCTCATCTGTGATTGTGGTTCCAAGGTGAATCCTCTGGAGTTTTGTTGAGTGTTCAGCTCTGGGGCTGACTAGCATGAAGGGAGGATGGGTTTGCTCTTTTTCAGCTTGATCACAGACTCTATGCCAGTTCTGCACAGCAGAGCTGGCCATAGTCCCTTGGTGTCCAGATCCACAGCCAAGCAGTGTCTGCTGCTGCTCTGAGAGCTGGAGAAGTGGCCAAAAGAGAACAGTGGAGCCCTGATGGCTGCCAGCCTGTGCGTATCACATTGCAAGCCCTATCTGGGATCAGCCCAAGGGTAGTTTCTCCCAATTGTGACCCCAGACTTTTTCTGTTATTTTTTTTTGGAGACAGTCTCACTTTGTTGCCCTTGGTAGAGTGCCCTGCATTATAGCTCACAGCAACCTCAGACTCCTGGGCTCAAGAGATTCTCTTGCCTTGGCTTCCCAAGTAGCTGGGACTACAGGCACCCACTACAATGCCTGGCTATTATTTATTTATTTTTTTTTTTTTTTGTAGAGACAGAGTCTCACTTTGTCGCCCTAGGTAGAGTGCCATGATGTCACACAGCTCACAGCAACCTCCAACTCCTGTGCTTAGGCGATTCTCTTGCCTCAGCCTCCCGAGTAGCTGGGACTACAGGCGCCCACCACAACACCCAGCGCCTGGCTATTTTTTAGAAATGGGGTCTTGCTCTGGCTCAGGCTGGTCTTGAACCTGTGAGCTCAGGCAGTCTACCAGCCCCAGCCTCCCAAGTGCTGCAATTACAGGTGTTAGCCACTGCTCCCGATGACCCCAGACTTTTTCACTGTGAGAGGTACTATTTTACCACCATGATGGGGCTTCTATAATACTTTTCCATGGCTGTGGACCCATTTCTGGCTGCCACCTCTGACAAATTGACAAGTTCTTAAATAATTTAAATCTCCTCTCTCCTTGGTCACTCCAGCCACTCCTGGAACCCAGTATAACCAGCTCTGACTCTAGTCTTGCTATGCCAAAAGCCAAACTCTGTATCTTTCATAATCAGGCTACTGATTGTGGCTTGTGGAAGAAGCTTTGAAGGGCCCACAGGGAACTCAGATCTATCCATAATGTATGAGTGCCTAACTGAGTCTTCTGAAAGGTGTTCCTGGAAAAATGATTGGCCAGCTTTGCATTCCTGACCAGTTAAAGCAGTGCTTTCTGCCAAGAGAAGTGCTCTGGGAAGAAGGAAGTTGAGTGATTTTATTTATTTTTTTTTTACCCCACTAAAGTGGTGGTGCCAGTCAGTTAGCATCTTCTTCACTCCAGAAGAAGGGGACAATGTCCAGTGTCTTATTTATTTTCCTGTTCGTGGAGCCTCCCACAAGCCTGACTCAGTGTAGGCTCGGTTCATTGATTGTGTGAACCATTGTGTGAGTGGTGGGATTGTTTTCTCACCCACACAGTCACGAGTCTTCCTCCTCTGCCTCAAATCCAGGCTTCCTGATGCTTTCTAAATATATGTTGGAAGAAAGAAGAAAGTAAAGTGTCAGCTCTTCAGAGAACTGAAGGAGTAGGGACAAAACACCTAGCTTGCCATAATCTAAAGGAAAAAGGAAGTGGTGTTGCTTGCATAAGGATGAGAATTAAGCTATGGGTATGTGAGGTTAGATCCTTACCTGTGGGAGAATTTCTAAACAAGTGTGCTAGGATCTCAATGAGCTAGGAAGCTTGTTCAAGCTGTCACCTGCTATTCTTTCTCCCCAAAAGATTCCTTCACTCACTTGTACTACTTCTGTCTGACTTTTACCTTCTGTCTCTGGTTAAATTTCAACTCTAGTTGGGCATGGTAGCTCATGCATGTAATCTCAGCACTTTGGGAGACTGACATGGGAAGATTGCTTGAAGGGCTAGGGGTTTAATACCAGCCCGAGCAATGTGGCAAGATGCTATCTCTACAAAACATTACCTGGATGTGGTATAATGTACCTATAGTCCCAGTTACTCCATAGACTGAGGCAAGAGGATCCCTTGAGCTCAGAAGTTTTCAGTTGCAATGAGCTATGATGATGCCACTGTACTCTAGCCCAGACTACAGAGTAAGACCCTGTCTCAATCAATCAATCGATTGATCAATCAATGTCACTTCCTCAAGGAGGATTTTTCTGGCCTCCAGAGTAGATCAGAGTCCTCTTACGGTGTCTTTATAGCACCCAGCACTTTAGGGTCACAGTCCTAATTGGAATTTATAATTGTGTATATTTGTGTGTGTTCACTGTTTCCCTTGTTCCCCAAAAGGCAGTACCACTTCTGTTTTGCTTGCCATTGCATCCCTAGCATAGTAGCAGCCTCGTGGTTAATTTTCAAAAACTATCTGATGGAGAAAGGAATAAATGAATATTATTATATCATTTGATGCTCCAGACACTCTTGGTCTTAGTGTTGCATTTATCTCATTTTCACATCGGGAAAGTGAAACTCATTACCTCATTCCCCTCATTACAGAGGGGATTGGAGTCAGGTGTACTGGATCTATATCTCCTCTGCTGTCTGGGTGCAGGGGAAGGTTCCGGTTAGTAAAAATGGGAAAGACACAAGAGAAACAGGCCACGCCCAGCCAATTCTAATAAATTTTAATAAGTTTCAAGAGAAGCTTTGATTGGCTCAGCACCCATAGCACAGTGGTTACGGCACCTGCCACATACACCGAGGCTGGTGGGTTCGAACCTGGCCCAGGCCAACTAAACAACAATGACAACTACAACAAAAAATAGCCAGGTATTGTGGCGGGTGCCTGTAGTCCCAGCTACTTGGGAGGCTGAGGCAAGAGAATCACTTAAACCCAAGAGTTGGAGAGTGCTGTGAACTGTGATGCCACAGCACTCTACTGAGGGCAATAGTGAGACTCTCTCTCTCAAAAAAAAAAGATTAATATTAAACTTCCTTAAATAATCATATGCAACAGCCAATGTCAATTTCACAGGAAAAAAAGATATGGCACACTCAAAAGGGCTTACCTGCCAAGAATTTGAATAAGGGCTTATTTACACAGATGTGAGTGGGGTTAAGGAAACCAGCAAGGGATTGAGAAGCAACAACAGGAATCTGTTACCACCTTTGGTACAGAGGAATCTTGCCAGACTATTTATGGTCCCAGTCTTCTACTAACACTGGGGAAATTCTTTCAGTCACTTCCATCAAAGTCAAATAAAACCCTTCACAACCTCAACCAAACATCAAGTAGTATCCTTTGGACCAAAGGCACTCGAGGAAATTAAACCTATAAAGAAGATTATATTAAGAAGAGATTGGGGGCGGTGCCTGTGGCTCATCAAGTAGGGTGCCAGCCCCATATACCAAAGGTGGCGGGTTCAAACCCAGCCTTGGCCGAACTCCAAAACAGAAAAATAGCCGGGCGTGGTGGCGGGAGCCTGTAGTCCCAGCTACTCGAGAGGCTGAGGCAAGACTATTACCTAAGCCCAGGAATTGGAGGTTGCTGTGAGCTGTGTGACGCCAGGGCACTCTACTAAGGGCAATAAAGTGAGACTCTGTCTCTACAAAAAGAAAAGAGAGAGAGAGAGATTGGGCAGTGCCTGTGGCTCAGTGGGGAGGGTGCCAGCCCCATATGCCGGAGGTGGTGGGTTCAAACCCAACCCTGGCCAAAAACTGCAAAAAATAAAAAAATAAAAAGAGATTGATCAAAAGCCTAATGGTAAAGAATGAAGATTCATGTAGAACTTAAATGCTGTCAATAACACTGTAATGCTACAGTATGTTACCAGTCCACACACGTTAACTAACATTCCTGAAAATAATGCCATTTTTAGGATAGTTACTTACCCTAAAAGTGCCTTCTTTAGCATTCTTATGTATACTGATAGCCGGTATGGACTCCAGGCTCTGACCCAATTTGAGACCTACAAGTAGAGAAATGTCACACAGTATGGCAGATTCAAATATCATCCCCAATCTTCACTCTCCTGTGGTGGCATTACATATCCACACCCTGACTCTAACCTCAGCCATGTGTGGCTTGCTTTGGTCAATGAGACGCAAACAAATGTGAAATCATCAGAGCCTTGAAATGTACTTACACAGTTTGACTCTCACCCTTTTGGCATTACAAAGATGATAATGTACCCCAGATAGGATAATATTCTCCTTTTGTCTAAGCCCCTATTGGAGCTCAAGAACTGAACCCCAGAATATGGCTCTTTGACATGCGAACCCAAGAAGAATCCTCACCACCACCCCACTGGCTGTCCCAAAGCCACCATGAAGTTATTCTCAGAAGTTGCTGTGAGCTGTGATGCCACGGCACTCTATCCAGGGTGACAGCTTGAGGCTCTGTCTCAAAAAAAAAAGTTCCTTTATCTGCCGAAAGTCTCAACCCACCAAAAACCCCAAACAAAACCAATTGTTTCTTCTTTTTTCCCCCTCCCTGTAAGACCAGAATAGAAATGTACCTCAACCAATCCCTTCACAAGATGTCTCTCAGGCTCACTCAAATTCCAAATGACAAGTTGGAATGACAAGTTAACCCCTGTCTTAATAATTCTTCTTCTTTCTCCTCTCGTAACCTGTTTTGCCAGAATCCAAACCCCATTCTTTCTCTAACTTAACGCCATAAGCCACCTGAACTGTGCATGGTGGTGAGTACCTGTAGTCCCAGCTACTCAGGAGGATCTTTTGAGCACAAGAGTTTGAGGTTGCTGTGACCTATGATGTCACCGCACTCTAGCCTGGGAGCAACAGAGTGAGACTGTCTAAAACAAGATGATGAAAATTGCTTGGCTCGGCGCCTGTGGCTCAGCGGGCTAAGGCACCAGCCATGTACACCTGAGCTGGCGGGTTCGAATCCAGCCCGGCCCGTCAAACAACAATGTCGCTGCAACCAAAAAAAAAATGGCCGGGTGTTGTGGCAAGCACCTGCAGTCCCAGCTACTTGGAAGGCAGAGGCAGGAGACTCGCTTGAGCCCAGGAATTGGAGGTTGCTGTGAGCTGTGATGCCACAGCACTCTACCCAGGGTGACAGCT
>CAUYRH010174399.1:0-20007 GCA_963574655.1 Perodicticus potto
AAGAAAGAAAGAAAGAAAGAAAGAAAGAAAGAAAGAAAGAAAGAAAGAAAGAAAGAAAGAAAAACACTGCCCAGACCTATCAGAGGAATCTATATCTATAGTCTTACAGAAGCGTACTTTTTAAATAAGAGGACTTAAAAGTTGAAATTACTCCTTGATTCATGAGCGGCAGAGCAGATATTGTCTTAGTAGGGAGGAAAACAACATTCATTTCTTTGTACATCTCCATGTGAGCTCTCGGGTGACTAGATGCATTGTCAGGGAACAGTAACACTCTGAAAAAAACTTTGTTTCTGAGCAGTAGGTCTCAACAGTGGACTCAAAATATTCAGTAAGTCATGCTGTAAACACACATGCTATCGTTCCAGCTTTGTTCTTCCATTTACAGAGCACAGGCAGAGGAGATACAGAATATTTCTTAAGAGCCCTAAATAAGCATTGACTTTGCCTTAAAGTTACTATCTGCAAGAGCCTCTAACACGAGAGTCAGAGCATCCTCAGAAGCGTTGAAGCCAGGCATTGGCTTCCTCTCTCTACCCATGAACATCCTAGATGATGGCATCTTCTTCCAAAATGGAAGGCTGTTTGGTCTGTATTAAAAGTCTATTGTTTAGTATAGCCATGTTTGTCGATTATCTTATCTAGATCATGTTTAAAAGCTTTTATATAAAGTGAGAGATACCCAACTCTTCATATCACTTTGACGTTTATGAGGCCATTGAAGTGTTATTAATTGGCCTGATTTCAATATTTGTATCTCAGGGAATAGGGAGGCCCAAGGAAAAGGAGAGAGACAGAGAAACAGCCATTGGTAGAGCAGTCAAAACACTCACAACATTTATTATTAAATTTGCTGTCTTGGCTCGGCGCCTGTGGCTCAAAGGGCTAAGGTGCCAGCCACATACACCTGAGCTGGCAAGTTCGAATCCAGCCTGGGCCCACCAAACAACAATGATGGCTGCAACCAAAAAATGGCCAGGCATTGTGGCAGGCGCCTGTAGTCCCAGCTACTTGGGAGGTGGAGGCAGGAGACTCGCTGGAGCCCAGGAATTGGAGGTTGCTGTGAGCTGTGATGCCATGGTGACAGTTTGAGGCTCTGTCTCAAAAATAAATAAATAAATAAATAAATAAATAAATAAATAAATAAATAAATAAATAAATTTGCTGTCTGAATAAGGGGGCTGTAGATAGCACCCCCATAGTAATTACAGCTGTAACATCAACAACCACTGATCACAGATTTCCCTGATGGATACAAAAATAAGAAAGAGTTTGAAATATTGTGAGAACTACCAAAATATGCCACAGACATGAAGTCAGAACGTGCTGGAAGTTGTTGCTGGCAGACTTGTTTGACTCTGGGTTGCCACAAACCTTTAATTTGTAAGAAATGCAAAGTATGCGTGTATGTATATGTGCAGAGGGTGTTTCAAAAAAATAAGAGAAAGCGGTTTCATAGCACACAGTATAATTTCTTAATGACATTTAATAAAGTCTGAGTCCAGAAAGGGTGGCTTTCCTCAGTCACCGTTTTCATGTGTTATAAGAAACAACTTCCATCACAGTTACAGCTTCTCACTTGGACATCTCTGGTTCCTCTAGCCCCTTTTAGTCTTTTCTAAAGAAATCTTTTATACACAAAAACATTCAGTTATTTTCTTTTGGCTAAAAGAAAAAAACCCCAATCTTATAAAGTAGGTGTTCTCTACCGCATCAAGGTTGATGAAAACCATACCCTTGGACAGGAAGTTTAAAAGACAGAATGGCAGGAAGAGCTGACCCATCTGCTGCGGAGACGTGTCACCGTCCTGCGAGGGCCAAACCACTGACAAGAGCACTCATTATTTATGAAAGCCTCTGCTCCCTGGCTCTCGTCAGACTCCTTCCCAAGCCACTTGGGCTGAGCAAGCGTGCTGATATCTAGCTGGCCTCCTGTCCTCACAGCTGTCAGGAGCAGAGGTGATAGTGAAATATTAAGGAGAAAATGAGGTAGAGGGACCAATCAGTGGCAAAAGAAGTAATTTTAAAAGCTGCTAGGGAAAAAGGACCTGCCAACTTTGAGAATTGAAATATAATTCTGCATGAAACTCAAGGAGGCTTTAAATGGTGATGAGCAGGGGCTGCTCAGGAGACTTTCTCCGGCCGGGTCCAGAGCTGAGCTTGCCGCCCATTTGCACCAGCTGATGGGCTGCTCGGCGCCATTGGTTCTTTTTCTTTTGAGAACAAAGCATTTATTCCTTCTGCAGCAGAGTAGAACCTGGAAATAATAGCCCTGGTAAATGCTGTAATTTAAATGCACCAGAAATCGTTTTGTATTGTATATTCCTCAAAGTACAGCAAGAAAATTTCTAAGAACACAGTTCAGTTATACGATATGTAACATTTGAGCACCCAATGGTATCATCATAAAACTTACACTACACTGTATTTTCTTCTTATAAGGAAGAACATTCCTTTGTTCTTCCAAGAAAATCTAGCATTGGGGGTAATCAGCCAAAGTGTAAGCATATTTAAGGATCTGATGGGATGACAGGAAAAATAACAACAATAGAAGTTTTCCCCATGAAGTTATTTCAATATTAGATCAGTGCTTTCAAAACTTTACTAATTTAATTCCTGTAAGTGTTTGATTATGTTGAATGGGTTTTAAGTTTTCAGTTTTAAAATCTAATTTTCACTTCACTTTTTCTCACGTGCACAAATTGTCTCAACAAGTCATGGAACATTTCAGTAGCATTTATACCCTAGTTTGACAAATGTTCAATCGTCTTTACCATGTTAAAGGCTTATTCTGTCTTTCCCAGGTTCATGAACATTTATCTCTATTAATAATAAATGGGGAACATTTTTTAGGTCATCTTGCCCAATCCTCCCTTGTCAAGAGTGAGCCAGAGAACAATTACGTAACTTGCATAAGGCCAGATAAGCTATTGTTATTAGTTTACCGGATTTTTATATCTAAAATATATTATGTTTTCTTTGTGATAACTACTCTTTTCAGGCAAGATATGTGCTGACAATGTTCTAAGCGGTTCGCACTTATAATTTCACGTAGTTATGACAATATCGCTATAGGGCAGTGCAGTTACCAGTCCTATGTCACAGGTAAGAAAACTCAGGTACACGGAGATTAAACCACTTCCCCAAAGTCGACAGCTAGTAAGCCATGGAGTTAGACTATGATCCAGACTCATACGCTCATTCTTGTCCACAATGCTGTATCGACTAATGTAATAAAAACATCAGAGTCTGTTACATGTCTGTGTCACGGTCCATGACTTGTCCTCACTGGGAACATTAGTTAAGATTCTCCCGAGAGACAGAACCGACAGGCTGTATGATATATAGACGTACTTAAGAGGAGATCTAGTGTAAGAATTGGCCAAATGATTACGGGGGCTGAGAAGTCCCATGGAGGCTGTCTGCAAGCTGGAGACCCAGGAAAGCTGGGGTGTGAGTCTGTCTGAACCTGAAGGCCTCAGGATTGAGGGGAGAGGTGGAGGGGCTGGGGGAGCAGAAATGTTAGTGTGGCTCTGAGTCTAAAAGCCCAGGAACCACAGGCATTGACGTCCAAGGGCAGGAGAAGACGGACGGCGCACTTGAACAGAGGGCAGTGTTTTTCTATTCCGGCTCTCGAAGGATTGGGTGATGGCATCCTGTGGTGAGGGCCATCTCCTTTACTCAATCCCCCAGGCTAAAGGTGAACAGACAGATCCGAGTGATGCTTTATCAGCTCTGTGGACATGCCTGAGCCTAGACAAGGTGATGCTTAAAATAATCATCACAGTGTGTTAAGATGGGATGAGAATGACGTGTGATCAAGCAGGAACGCAGCATTCTCTGGGGTTTGAAATGGTTTTTCTGGGATACCTTGCAATTAGCTGTGTGAACCCTTACCGGCTGTAATGCTCAGGCGAGGGAACTAGCACTGAGAGTGTTTCGATATCCTGTGGCTGTCCCTGCTCTCAGAGGGCTACCTCTTCATCAGAAGGAGGTCTAAAGAGTGCGGAAAAGAAAGTGAGACAGCAGAGACTGTCCAGCGCTGTGGTCATCCTACTGCCCAAAAGGTTTTTTGACAAGGACAAGAATCCAAATAAGAAGTAAGAGTATTCAAAGCACCCAATAATTACCATTATCTAGTTCCTGGCACAGTGATTATTGAACTCTTATGACATAAGAGTTCAATAATGTACAATATATTGTGCTTTATAACCTGGACTTACTGTCCAATTTTAAATCCTCAACCCAAACCATGAGAAAGTCACTCTGTCCATTATAAATCACCAATGAGCCAAGACCCCAGGGGATAATTGATGGCCATGTGGAATACGCAGATCTGTGCTGTACAGAAACACAGACAAGAAGATTTATATGCATAAATACACATTTTCATATATACATGAAGAATTCCCCTCTTAGGTACGGGAGTGGTTAGGTATTCCTGTTGTATCACACATATTTGTTTAAAGCAATGCCAGCTGTGCTCTGCCTTTGTAAGGGGTACCACACAGAGCCACGTGCCCAATGATGAAGCACGCCCATCCCTCACGCTCTCACTGACAATCGCTTCTTAGCCTAAGTATACTGAACTCTCCTCTCTTACATAGATTTTTTTTTTTTCAGATGGATATCATGGTACAAATAATTAGGTTTTCATTGTTTGCTTTTGTTAGGTAATGTCCAAGTTGTAGTTGAGCCCTCCATCCACTAGGAGTGCTGTACATGCCTACATTGTGCCGTTAGGTGAGAGCTCACCCATCCCCCGCCCTTCTCCCCTGTTCCTCCTCTTCCCCCCCCCCCACTTGAATGTGACTGTGTTTTTCTTTTGTGTGGGCATGTAGTCCTGTATCTACTGATTTCATAGGAATAGTGAGTCCATTGTATACTTGCTTTTCCCTTCTTTGTGATACTTTACTTAGGAGGATGTTCTCCAAATCCATCTAGATAAATGCAAAAGATGGAAAGCCTCCATCTTTTATGACAGAATAGTATTCCCTGGCATACATGTACCATAATTTATTTAGCCATTCATGAGTTGATGGGCACTTGGGTTGTTTCCACATCATGGCGATCGTGAATTGAACTGTGATAAACATTCTAGCACAAATGTCCCTATGGTAAAATGATTTTTTTTCTTCTGGCTAGATATCTAGTAATGGGATTGCACTATCATATGGAAGGTTTACTCAGAATTTTAAGAAATATCACCACTTGTATTACCGGGTTCACTCTGGTTTTAGGAGAGAAAGAACCATTTTGTAAACTATGGTGATATCTTACCACCTCCACTCAGAAGTCTTAAGACCAGACTCAAAAGGCCTTAGAGGAGATACTTGAGCAAAACTTAAAACTTCATTATATCACAGGATATTTTGGTATAATTAGAGTGTGGGACAGAAATAAAAAATTATTAAATTATACCCTATAACATAAATGTTGAAGACTTTATGCTAAAAGTTTCAAAGGAAAATAACCTATATAGAACAGGATTTTTTTTAATGCCTGATAATTTCATGGATCGGCTTTCTTCTTTGAACAGCCCAGCGTGACAGAGGGTCTGCCACCTTCATGGGTCTCTCTCTCCTGGACCCAGAGAGAGATAAAGCCAGGCAATGCATCTCATCCTCGTAACACACAAAGACAGGGAGGCTGTGTGGGAAGCCTCCGTGGAACCTCTAAGAACTACACTTTGGGAGATATCTCCACAATCAGGTTTCAAAACCTCAAAACAAACGTACCACTGGGGGTGTCCTGGCAATGATATTTTCATATAAACAGCCTGTTAGGGAATAGAAAAGTTAATTTTGTATGGCTAATCAACTTAGAAAGACATTTAAAGCAAACACACAATACAAAACAGCCATATCGCATCAAACACATCAATTATAAAATACATCCCAACTATGTTAAATTTTGAAAAGACAATGTGTATCTTAGAGTAGATGAAATATATTAAGTATGTGATAATTCCAGCGTCAGGACTATCCTTTACATTATTTCAATGACTTGCTGCAAACTATAGTCTGCCTCCAAATATTCTGTAAATGCAACACGTGCTTGAATCTGCCCTTGAGCACACAGGAGCGGGAAGCAAGCAATGATCGCAGCGTATGGGTAAACAGAGTTTGGCTGACTTCTGTGTAATCTACCTTTTATGTTCTGGGAGGAATGCTTGTTGTTATAAACAACTTATATTCTTAAGTATTTTTACCTTTTAACAAGACCTTAGGGGAGAAATTTGAACTCTTAGATGATTATTATATTGCTCTATCAAGATGACTTTTAATTTGTTCAATGATTTTTACTGATTTTCAGTGCTAATTTTTTAAATATTGCATGGATATAATATATTTTGTTAAATCATTCATCAGCTGATAAACATTTGGGTTGTTTCTAATTGTGAGGTCTTATTAATAATACTGCTGTTAACATTCATGTACAAGTTTTTGTATGAACATATATCCTCAATTTTTATGGGTATGGGAGTGGAACTGCTAGGTTATAAGGTAACTCTAAGTTCAGTATACTAAGGAATTGCCAAACCATTTTCCAAAGTAGCTGCACTATTTTACATTTCTACCAACAACATATGAAGGTTACAATTCCTCTACATCCTCATCAATATTTGTTATTGTCCCTTTAAAATTATTATTATAGCCATCTGAGTGGTTGTGAAGTTATATCTTATTGTGGTTTTGATTTCCATTTCACTAGAAGCTGAGCAGTTTCCCACGTTCTTGCTAGTCATCTCCTTTGGAGAATGGTTGGTTCATTTTTATTTATTTTTTTTTTTTTTGAGACAGAGCCTCAAGCTGTCACCCAGTGCCATGGCATCACAGCTCATAGCAACCTTCAATTGCTGGGTTCAAGCGAGTCTCCTGCCTCCGCCTCCCAAGTAGCTGGGACTACAGGCACCTGCCACAACGCCCAGCCATTTTTTGGTTGCAGCCATCGTTGTTTGGTGGGCCCGGGCTGGATTCGAACCTGCCAGCTCAGGTGTACATGGCTGGCGCCTTAGCCCGTTGAGCCACAGGCACCAAGCCTGGTTGGTTAATTTTATGTGTCCACTTGCCTGGGCTATGGGATGCCCAGAGAGCTGTTAAACACTGTAGCTGGGTGTGTGTCTGGGGAGGCCTTCACAGATTAACACTGAATTGGTAGACTGAGTAAAGAAGGTCACCTTCTCGGGTGAGGGCAGCCATAGCCTAATCCATTGAGGTCCTGAACAGAATAAAAAGCAGAAGACCAAATCTTCTCTCTGCTTGAACTGAGACACCCACGTTCCCCTGCCCCCACACTTCAGCACTCCTGGTTCTCAGGCCTTCAGGTGTAGAAGGGAATTTTGCCGCTGGCTTTCCTGGGTCTCCCGCTTACAGACAACAAGTTGTGGGATTTCTCAGGCTCTATAACCACAGAGCCAATCTCTTACAATAAATTTCTCTCTCTCTCCATATATCCTATTAGTTCTACTTCTTTGGCATCAAAATATGTAGAAATGTGGAGCATCTGTGGAAATGGGTAAGGGGTAGAAGCTGTAAGAATTCTGAGGTACAAACTAGAAAAGGGCTAGATTATTGTGGGCCAAATTTTAAAGTTATTCTGGTAATGCCTCAGAAAGAAAAGAGAAGAGCTATACAGAAGGCCTCCAACTTCTTGGAGAAAACCTAACTAATCATTAAGAGAATGTTGGTAGAAGCATGGATGGCAAGAACCATTCTAATGAGGACTTAGATGGAAATGAGGAACATAGTATTAGAAATCGGAGGAAACGTCATCCTAGTTAGAAAACGGTAAAGAACTTGGCTGAATTGTGTTCACGTTCTGGCATTCTGGGGAAGGTAGAACTTGTGGACAATGAAACTAGATATTTAACTGATTCTATTTCTAAGCAAAGTGTTGAAGGTGAGGTTTGGCTCCTTCTGACTGCTTATAGTAAAATGAGAAAAGAGAGAAACGACTTAAGATGTAATTGTTTAGCATAAAAAAAAGCAGAACATAAAGATTTAGAGAATTCTCAGCCTCTGCATATTGAAAAACAAGAGAATACAAAGGGAGTGCCAAGTACGTACTTGAAAAGGAGATCAGTGTGGGACAGCTGCCGGGACAAGGACGGACCCTCCATGACAACGAAGAAGGGCCCCAGGCTGATTCAGAGATCATGAGGGCTGCTCCGCGGTGTCCTCACCTCACTTACAATCAGCCAGGCGGCTTCCACCCAAAACTGTGACAGCAAAGTTGTTCAAAGCCACAGGGACAGGGCTGCTTGAAGCCTGGGGGTGCCCAATCCCTGGGTGACAGAGCTGCAGAATGAGGACTGCTGCCTCGGGGCCCTGGAAGGAACATCGACTAAAGAGGACTTTCCTCAAGCCTGAATGTGTCCTGGGTTTGCCCTGTAATTTGGAGTGGCACCAGCTCTGTTAACCCCTCTTCTTTCTTATTGCCCTCTTTTGGAATGGAAACATCGATTCTATGTCTGTCCTGCCTGTATTTTGGAAGCACGTAACCTGTTTGGTTTCATAGGTTCACAACTGGAGTTACCTCAAGATGACTCCTACCTCGAATCTCACCTATGTCTGATTTAAATGATATTTAGATGAAACTTTAGATTTTAGGGTTGAGCTTTTGAGATCATTGGGTTGAAATGAATGCCTTTCACATATAAGAACATCAGTTTTGTTGATGGGATGGAATGGTATAGATTGAGTGTTTGTGTTCCCCCAAATCTATATGTGGTCACCCTAATTTCCATTAGGGCTCAGGAGGTGGAGCCTTTGACAGCTGATTAGTTCAGGACAGCAGCGGCCTCATAACGGGATTAGTGCTCTTATAAAAGACACTCTGAATCACACCTTCACTCCTTCCACCACATGAAGACTCAGCAAGAAGCCGGCTGTCTGTGAACTCAGAAGCCAGGCCTCATCAGACACTGCCTCTGCTGGCAGTTTAATCCAGGTAGGACTTCCCAGTTTCCAAAACTGTGAGAGGCCCAGCGCAGTGGCTCATGCCTGTAATCCTAGCTCTCTGGGAGGCCAAGCCGGGTGGATTGCTTGAGCTTAGGAGTTTGAGACTGGACTCGAGTAAGAGCAAAACCTCTTCTCTATGGAAAATAGAAAAACTAGTCAGGTGCCTATAGTTTCAGCTACTCAAGAGGCTGAGGAAACAGGATCTCTTGAGACCAAGAATTTGTGGTTGCTGTGAGATATAACGCCATGGCGCAGGGCGCGAGACTCTGTCTCAAAAAGAAAAAAAAAAAAACTGTGAGAAATAAATTTCTGCTATTTATAAAGCTACTGAGGCTATGGTAGTTTGTAATAGGAATTTGAACAGACTAAGTAAGACAAATATCTATTAAAACTTAGATTATTTGTTTTTGTTATTGTTGAGTTGTAAGAGTGCTTTATCTATTCCAAATATTAGACTCTTATTAGATATGTAATTTGCAAATATTTTTCCAACTCTTTGAATTATATTATTTCTTGCTAGTATCCTTTAAAGCACAAAATTTTTTAATTCTGATGAAGTCCAATTGTGCTGAGTTTTTACAACCACAAAATTTCCTTATGAAGTTTGTCATTATGAGAGAAATAACTAAATTAAAATGCAGGGATTTTTACCATTATTCATTTGACAAATAACTGAGTAAGGAAATAATTTACAATTCTAGTACAAAAGTCAAAATGTCTATAGTTACAAAAGAGACCAATATCTATGAAGTGGCCAAAGTAAAGATTTCATAGAAGACACCAATTAATTTTGTTGTGAAACCTTCATAACAAAAGATTTTATTTTCTATGCAAGTTAGGGCAAAATTACTTGAAAAGCCATTGAAACAAATCTGACTTCTAGCTGGCCTATTTGCCTGTAGATAGATATTTCTTCCATATTTCTAAATTAGTTTTACAATCCATATTCCATATTCCACTTCCATATTTCTAAATTAGCTTTAGAATCTCTCTCTGTGCTGAATACTGTACTGTTGATTCACAGAACACCATTGCTTGCCATCAGTTCTAATGATGTGGATTTACACAAACATGTTTCTCCTGCAGCATTTCAGAACATGCTCAGCTATTAAAGGAAAATGAATTTTAAAGACATCTGGGACAATGTATGACATATTTGCATTTTCTACAGAGAGCTACAATAGCTAGAACTTGCCTCAGTAATAACAAAATATGCTATGGTGACTTCCAAACACTGTATAGCTTTGCAATGGAAAACAGGCTGGATAAGCTTTGAAAGTTTGTCAGAAACTGTGATGTCTGGGTGGCAACTAGGATTTCACTAGTCCCAAGGGACATTGCAAAACTGTCTTCCCAACCATCTGTTTCTCTGTATCTGCAATTCTGGACACCAGTCAAAAAGAAGATGACAAGTGAAAACTATTTTGGCAACAAAATAAAAAAATAAGAAACCCCCAAACAAACATCTTCCCATAAACAGTTGGGCTTTCTGTTGAATTCAAATCATACGTGACAACAATTTTTAGAAAGTGCACATCCCAAACTCACTGAAAATTCCAGAAGAGACAGAAGAAAGAATGAAAGGCAACCAAGAGGTGACACATTTTCAGAAAGCAACTTACCTGATTACCTTTTTTTTTTTTTTTTTTTTTTTGAGACAGAGTCTCACTTTATCACCCTAGGTAGTACTGTGGTGTCAGAGTTCACAGTAACCTCAAAATCTTGGGTTCAAGAGATCAGTAGCTGGGACTGCAGGCACCTGCCACAGTGTCAGCTATTTTTTTTTAGAGACAAGGTCTAGGGCTTGTTCAGGCTGGTCTCCAACTATTGAGCTCAAGCAATCCACCCACCTCGGCCTCCCAGAGTGCTGGGATTTGGCTGTTTACTTTTTTTTCCACATAAGACAGAAGAAGCTCCTTGAGGGCAGAGATTCTGTATTCTTTTTTTTTTTCCTTTTATTTTTTATTTTTTCTTTGAGATTCTGTATTCTTGACTCAGTATTCTTAGAACTTCAGTGCTGACTAAAGAAATACTTAAAAAGAGGGTACAGTAAAGGATCATAAGATCCAAATAGGAAAGAAATGAGCTTAAATGAAAATACCTATCACATGAGACTTGAGATAAAGAAAAGAATATGGACTATGGTAGTGGGATTCTACAGTGGAATTTCTGATAACCATTAATTCACTTATTCAACAAATATTAGTGAACTTACAATGGGTACTATCTTAGGTATTGTGTATGAAATCATAAGCAAAACAGACCAGAACCCTACCCCATGGAGCTCACAATTAAAACCTAAACAGACCAGAACCCTGCCCTCACTGAGCTCACAATTAAAACCTAAACAGACCAGAACCCTGCCCCCACGGAGCTCACAATTAAAACCTAAACAGACCAGAACCCTGCCCCCACGGAGCTCACAATTAAAACCTAAACAGACCAGAACCCTGCCCCCACGGAACTCACAATTAAAACCTAATAATTTCGGAGCACCGACACGTGGCAAGCACTGTACTCAGCTTCCTAGTTACTGTCTCCTCTGATCTTTGCACAAACTCCATGGAATAAGTACCATAATTATTGTCACTTTACAGAGGAGATAACTGAAGTTTAGGCGAAGGGTCTTACCTAGGTCCAGGAATGAGTCACTCAAATACAGATTGGTCTGCCTGACCAGCGGCCCTGTGATCGTCACCGCTGCACAATCCCGTCACAGATCTAAGGCCATGTGCTTGTGACTGCTTGGCCATGCTGCTTACTCTTGGATGGCTATTGTGCAAAGGTGTTATGGCATCTTATGCAACATACATCACTAAAGTCAGTCATGGATGAGAGGAAAATCGTCCGATTTGTGAAGCTTAGAAATCCATGGGCTCAAGAAAGGAAACTTTGTGTCTTTGATGATTCTTGACAGGAAAGAGAAGAGAGAAGACACAAAGTTAAGAGAGATGCTCTGAACCTGAGGGAATAAGGCTGCAATTTTCTCTGAGGAGGAAGAGGGCTGTCTCCCAGGAGGGTAAAGAGTCAACTCCCAGCACCCAGGGAGAAGAGGGGACAGGGGGACAGGAACTCTGCAAGTACTACACCAGGGTGGTATGTGAGACCTGCAGTGGTATTGACAGGAGATTCAGAATATTGAAAAGAGAAATGAGAAAATCATTTCACTGGTGGCTTTCTAGTAATTTAGACTCTGGAAAATACCTTATAAAATATTAAGGTAATCATCTAGGGAGATCTGCATAAATCTTATTGCTACATAAAAGTTAATCATGACTTACTGTTTCATAAATGTCAATTCAGTTCAACCTTCAATAATTCAAGTGAGGAAGATCTAAAGTCCCTCCTGAACCATGTGACCTCAGCTTTCATAAAAATGGCTAAGGGGGCAGCAGCACAAACAGGCAGACTCCGAGACTTCTGGGAGAAGAAACCGCTTTGAAGCTTCGGGCTATGGAGGACGGCGCCTGTCAGCTCCCTGTAGCAACATTCCATCTTCACCGTTAAGGACACTGAAGGTCACTGGTTCTCAACTGGTGGGCCACAAAAGTTTTTAAAGATCATTAATTAAATTATTTTTGGAAAAAAGTCCAATGCACAGTAAGTATATTCTTTTTTTTTTATTTGCAGTTTTTGGCCGGGGCTGGGTTTGAACCTGCCACCTCCGACATACGGGGCTGGCGCCCTACTCCTTTGAGCCACAGGCACCACCCAGTATATTCTTTTTTTGCTCCTTTTTTGATCAACAGAAGTGCCACAGAAGTTTAACTATAGGTTCAACTATACCCTGAGATTAAAAAGGTTGAAAAACACTGCTCAAAATAGGTCATACTTATTTTTCTATTTACAATTTATAACTTTTCCCTTAAAAATAATTGTTTACTTTCCCTTAAAAGTAATTATCATAGAATATCAAAACTTTAAAAATGTGATGATTAATTAATTAAAGAAATATAACTCTTCCAGAGTAAAAATTAATATCATTGTAGGTTTTTAGGCAGATAGGATAGAAAAAGAGACATCAAAATTACAAAAGAATGTTCTACATGCAAAGTAATCTCACTGATTAAAGCTCTATTAGAAAATGTCATATCTTGGCTGGACACAGAGGCTCACACCTATAACCCTAGCACTCTGGGAGGCCAAGGAGGGTGGATGGACTGAGCTCAGGAGTTCAATGCCAGCCCGAGCAAAGCAAGACCCTGTGTCTACAAAATAGAAAAACTAGCTGGACCTTGTGGCTGGTACCCGTAGTCCTAGCTATTTGGAAGGCTGAGAGAAGGGGCTTGCTTGAGCCCAAGAGTTTGAGGTTGCTGTGAGGTACGATGCCAGGGCACTCAACTCCAGGGTGACTGAGACAGGCTCTGTCTCAAAAAAAAAAAAAAAAAGAAAGAAAGAAAGAAACTGTCATATTTCAGTCAACAAATATTTATAGAATACAATATGCCACATAATACCACAATACCTCGTGGTAGAAGCATAAATATAGAAACAAAATGACACAGTCTCAGCCTTTGATGAATTAACATTACAATTCACCTGATTAAAACATTAATGTGATACATAATAGGTCATTTTTAAACATCTCAAAAGGATATTCCTTTGACGTCTTAAAAAGAAAATGATCTTTATACTGCTAGTCAAAACGTGAAACAGCATAGCCACTCGGGAAAAGGGTCAGACAATTTCTTTCTAAGGTAAACATATACTTATCATACAACCCAGCAACCACACTCACACCCTTATCCCAGACAAATGGAAATTTATACCTGCAGAAAATATGTACGTGAATATGCACAGTAGCTTAATCGGAAAAAACCCACATGTCCATGGTTACAATTGTGTAACACACACACACATATACACACACACGGAATATTACTCAGCAATAAAAATGAATTGATCATTACATGATAAACAGAACTATAGATACTTGAAACAACTATGATCTCAAAGGCATTTGAAGGGAAAAAGTCAGTCTCAAAATGTCACTTATTCCGTGATTCCATTTATGTAACAGTCTTGAAATGACAAAAGCATGGAGATGAAAAACGTGAATGGTTGCCAATGAGGTAGGGATAATGAAAGTAAAAACACAGCATGTCAGATAGTGTAAGTGTTATGGAAAAAATAAATCAGACTAAAAAATGGAGCAGAGGGCCCGCGTGGGGGGAGCAGGTGTTACACGGGCTGGTTGGAAAGGCCGCTCTGGACACCGCAGGAGAGTGAGCCAGGCGGCATCTCTGGGACGAGCTGCAGAGTGGGACGAGCGTATTTCAGCGGGATCCACGTGGCCAAATGAGGGAGGACTCAGACTGGGGAAAGAGGAGGGCAGACCATAAATAAATGGCCGTGAGGGAAACTGCATTTTGGCTTTTTTTTTTTTTAAATCTGATTGTCTTGGAAAAGCTGCTGAAAGGGTTTTAGGCAGAGGGTTTGTTCTAGTTATAGTCAGTGCAGTCACTACATAGTGACTGGATGCAGTAGGTGTTTACAAATAGCTGCTAAAGAGATGGCAGGCTTTGACTTACGTCTTCAGAAAGGATCCCCTTGGCACTGCAGGGAGAATGGAATGCATTAAAGCAATAGCATGAAGAAGCAGGTATGAGAGCAAATTCGCGCAATTTCCAGGTAGAGAAATTTGGTGGCATCTGTGAAAATTATCAATACATATGACTTTGGATCCTGGAATTCCATTTTTAGAAATATATCCAAGAGGTCTATTCACACATATATGAAATTATGTATCTAAAAGCCTTCTGTGCAATAGTGATAGATTGGAAACAACTTCAACGGCCACCAAAAAAGAGATGCGTCAGAAAAATCATGGAACACCCATAAAAGAGAATACTATGCAACATAACAATGTCATAGAAAGCTCTTTACATGCAGATATGGAATAGTCCTAAAAGACATATTAAAATTTTTAGAAGATGGAGGCTAATGCTATGGTTTACATAAAAAAGGGTCATGGGAGGAAAATATATGTATTGATGTGTGTGTGTGTGTGTGTGGTATCCAGAGTGTCTCTGCAAGGGCACAGGAGACATCACAGCATCAGTCATCTTTAGAAGAGATGGGGGTGGTTGGGGGCAGGATGCTGAGTGGACAGAGACCAGGATGAAAGAAAACCATTTCAGTGTATGAAATTTTCAAATGTTTGGATTTTAAACTATGTAACTAAAAAATGAATAACATTGAACTTGCCTTTCATATTTTTAAATAGATTATTTATGCACTTTTTGGGGGGTGGAGGAGACGCAGACTTAGAGTTAGAAAGATGGAGGTACAAGGCCAACTTCAGCATTACCATGGATATAACTTTAGACGAGCCACATAACCTCCTTGAGCCCCAAATTCCTCACTTGTAAATGGAATTATTCTAGAAAGTAGCATCACTCTTCACTAAAGTTCATCTTTCCAAGTGCATCACACCCACGCTCTCTCACCTATTCAAGTTGTAGCTTCTATCAGTTTGCTAGGGATGCTGTAACGAACACCACAGACTGGGCGGATTAAACAAGAGGATTATAGAAGCTCGGTAATTTGCAAAGGAAAGAGGTTTACCTGGCTTACTGTTCTGCAGCCTGTACAGCAGCATGGTGCTGGCCTCAGCTGCTTCCCCTCATGGAGGAGGCAGGGGGAGCGGGTGAGGACAGAGACCATATGGGAGAGGCAGCAAGAGCAGGAGGGAGGCACTCTCAGGGCGCTGTTAGAGCGAGAGGTCACTCATCCACAGCCTGGGGAGGGATTAGTCTATTCACCAGGAAGCCGCAGCCATAACCCAGAAACCTCACCTTGGGCCCCACCTCCAACACTGGGACCAACTTTGAACATGAGGTTTAGGGGGTCAAATATCCCAACTACAGCTGAAGCTTTTTGTTTCTTAATTTAAAAAATATTTATGGAGGGGCAGTGTCTGTGGCTCAGTGGGTGGGGCACCGGTCCCATATACCGAGGGTGGCAGGTTTGAACCCGGCCCTGGCCAAACTGCAGCAAAAAATAGCCAGGCCTTGTGGTGGGCACCTGTAGTGCCAGTTACTCAGGAGGCTGAGGCAAGAGAATCACCTAAGGCCAGGAGTTGGAGGTTGCTATGAGATGTGACTCCACAGCACTCTACAGAGGGTAAGAAAACATATATATATATATGGGTAAGAAGTATGTGAAAGTTTATAAAACAATGGACAAGACATCAAACTGAACCCCATTCTAGTTAGTGGACATGGAAAGAACAAAGGAAAAACCAGTTTAGAAGTATCAAAAATACCAGTACATGATGCTACAAAAAAACTAAAAGGAAACCAGAACGGATACCAGGGAACGGATGAAGACAAGGGTAGTAACGGCGCTCTGCTCCCTGTTACGCTGGGAACCAGCGCTGTGAGCCGCGCTTCTGCTGACTGGTCACTCAGGTGGGGGTTAGCTCAGGAATTAAATTACCAATACTCATTACCTGGGTGAGCTCGGGCAGATTATTAGACTTGCCTCAGTTTCCTCATCCGTTCAACGCAGGATAGTAATAGCAACTACTTACTAGGGCTTCTATGAAGAATAAATACATTGTTTGAAGTAGTTCCTGACACAGAAATATATAACAAATATTATATAGTATTATTATTTGTTATGTTTTTTTAAAAAAGCATTCTGATGATGGTATTAAGGTCATTTAAAATCAGAAATACCATTACAGGTATGAAATACTAAATAAATTATACAAACAAAAACCAAATGTGCACACCTACATGTGTAAATGTGTGGGTGAAGGGGAAAGAGTGTGTCTTAGTGTGATTGAGTAGCCATGATAACCATGCTCTGTTCATGCTAGATAGCAAAACTGAATTATCTTCATTAAATTAGGTGTTGAAAGGCCATTAGGACTACAGTAAAAGTTATTATTATTTTAAAAGTTGCTTTTGTCAAGCATCCTGTGAGGACAGGACTTGGACGAGGAATGTACTCACGGATACACAAGGCTCCCTGTGGAATCAGCCCAAACCCAGTAAGAATCAAAAGATTACAGAAAACAAATTCTGCTTTACTTCAGCATTATTCTGGGTCCAAAAATTTGCTTCCTTTCAAAGTACTTTTTACTGTGTATCTTTTCCAGTGAGGGTAAGATATATCTAAGTTAAAAATTTTAAGTACGGTTGGTAAGTTGCCATTAAAATCTCATGACTATGCAAATGCTCAGAACTTTTGCATAAATAATCAACACGACCCCCCCCAAACTAAGTTTCAGAGTGAATCATGCAAACCCACAGCTGTGAGATTAAGTATAAAAAAGACAGATCCCCACTTCTGGCATAACTTCAAATGCCTCAGTGGAGACAGAAAAAAGGCAAACACAAAGATTACAGTGAGACACTACAGCTTCCAGGGACAGGGAAGAAACCTGCAGCCCTTCTGTATGGTAAAACGCTTAGCACACCACCTCTTGAGCATTATGAAATGGATTGGCTTGTAGAAACTGAGGACCAGGCTTCACAGGTCCCGTGCTGTCGGCACAGAACGGCATTTCCAGATGCTGACGCACAGATAAAGGAAGTTGGGGGCCTCTCTCCGGTCCCGTTCCTCTCTTTGACCCCTGTTACCACATTCCTGTTGCACCAACCAAAGAGAAATTCATAAGTTTCTGGAATGGTATTCTCATTTGATAATAGCTGATCTTTTAAATTCTAGATAGTGACAGGGTCCAGTAGATGGCCGTTCACAGTACATGTGTGACGTTTTAAACTTATCTGCTGATATAGAGGAAGTTACTCATGGAAGAAGTATCTCTGATGCACAGCCCACAGTCTGGCACTGCTGAGATAGTTGTTCGAAATGGACAAAAAAAAATGTACTAAGCAGTGCTTTTAAGCAGAAATTTAAGAAAACATTGGTTGAAGTTAAAAGATATAATGGTAGAGAAAAGCCCATTTGTAATAATAATGGAAAAAGAGAAAACCCTCAGGAATCAGCTTTCGAACTTTCAAACCTATATAAAAATACTTTAATAAAACACTCCTTCAAAACACAAACATAGACTCAAACACAGGGAAAGACCTTCCTGGCTCTTAGTTAGGATGTCTCAAAAAGGTGTCTGTGCTCACTTACTCAGCATTGTGAAATCCTGATAAAAATAAGCCTTTTCACCCCTGGAAATATAAAATTGACTTTATTCCACACTAAAATTCATGTGAAAAAATAAATTGTCTCTGACAAGTTGGGCATTAACCAAAATGAAAAAAGAGAAAAAAATTAAAAAATAACCTAAGAAGAATATTAAGGAAAATAATAAAAAGGAAGAGGTGTGAAAAAGGAATAACCATACCAGATATTTAAGCCTATGATAAAGTCTCCACCACTACAGCAGTGTGGTTGGGGAACATGAATAGACACAAAAGTTAATGAGCAGAATAGCAAGTCCAGAAAGAGATTTGATCGTAGATAGAAATTTGATATAGGTGCAACTTAAAATCTGGAGCAGAGATGAACTTTTTAATAGATGGTATTGAGTCAATGGGATAACAATTTGGAAAAACATAAATTTTGATCCATTCTTTATGGCATCCATAAACATAAACTTCAAACTGATCATATATTTAAAAAATAAAATCATACAATTAATTTTCAATGGATAAATTCCTCATATTTCCTTTATAATCTGGGGGTAGAAAAGATGTTCTGAAATTCAAAAGATATATGTTTATATATATATATATATATATACACACACACACACACATATATATATAAATGTAAAAAATACTAAAAAGTAAAATACCATAAGCAAAGTCATGAAACAAAGTAGAAGAAATTATTTGTAAATATATCATAAAGAACTAATATCCCTAATTTATACAGAACTTCTGAAATTGGTAAAAAAGAGACTAAAATACTATAGAAAAATGGGCAAAGGATATGAATAAAAATGCACATAAACATGTACGATTACATTAAAATATGAAAAAAAAGTACCTCACTTAAAAGAGAAATTCATATTAAAATTACATGGAAAACCATCAGTTTGACAATAAAAATCAAAGATTGGTAATACAGTCTGGTGGTAAGGCTAAAGGAAAATAGGCCCTTTCATACATGATTTATGGGAAGGTGTCATCCCTGTGTAGAATTCTGCAATGTCTAAGTAAACTATATGCATTAACTCTATTCAGTAAAAACATTCTTCAGAATTAAAGGTAAAAATCAATATTTTCTGATGAAAGAAAATTAAGAGAATTCATTGCCAGCAGACCTATTCTTAAAATAATTGCTAAAGGAAGTTCTTCAGACAAAAGAAAAATGCCATCAGAAAGAAACTTGGAATATTAGAAATAAAGGAAAAATAATGTAAACTGTAAACATAATTAACACATTAATCTTCTAATGAGATCTTTAAAATATTCAATGACTGAAATAAAAAACCATAACATTACTTATAAGAGCTTTTAAAATATATAAATGTAAACTATAAGAGAACTGTAACATAAAGGGACTTAGATATATGTGAGAAGTGTTTGTACTTTCCACTTGAAATAGTAAAATTTTCATTTCAAATAGACCATGTTCAGTGTGTGCACTGGAATTTCTAGAGCAACTTCTAAAATCTCTACATATATATGTATTAGCCAAATAGTAACTGAGAATGTGAACTCTGTTTATATACATCAAAATATTTAAATGTTGATAAATACAATGTTTGTCTTTTAAAATAAAATCTAATTTATTGTAACGATAAAAAAATAAAATAAAAACACGACACAAAAAGATAGAAGAAAACACAAAATATAAAAATTAAAACTAAATACTGAGGCCAGGCTCAGTGGCTCATCCCTATAACCACAGGACTTGGGAAGAGGCTGAGGCAGGAGGATTGCTTGAGGCCAGGAGATCAAGAATGGCCTGAACCAAGGAGGGGGACCTACAACGCCCACCAGAGGCTCCAATAGCCAAAAAGACTGGACAACTGCTGAGGAGACACTTGTGCCTTGGTGTCTCCTTCACTTTACACTTGGGACTAAATGTGGAACCCCCATTTCCTAAAAAAAAGAACCCTCCCCCC
>CAUYRH010174401.1:0-14902 GCA_963574655.1 Perodicticus potto
CATAATCATGCAGGTAAGCCATTGCTGAATTCCTGATCCACAAAAACTATTGGATGATAAATGCCTGTTGTTTCAATGTGATAAATAAACAAACAAATAGCATATAAACCCTCAAATTTTGTTACTTTTTGGGGTATATACTTTTTTATTCCTGTGATGCCCCACTCACATAATAAAGATTAATTTAAAATTAAAAAAAAAAAAATTCTTTATATCCATTTTTGGCAAGAAATTTATTTCTGAATAAATTTGCCATTTGCAAATGGCTAGGATTACAGTGGCTCACGCCTGTAATCCTAGCACTCTGGGAGGCTGAAGCAGGTAGATTGCTTGAGCTCAGGAGTTCAAGACCAGCCTGAGCAAGAGCAAGAACCTGTCTCTAAAAAAAGAGACAGGCATTGTGGCAGGCACGTGTAGGCCCAGCTATTTGAGAGGATGAGACAAAAGAATCACTTGAGCCCAAGAATATGAGGTTACCGTGAGCTATGATGCCACAGCACTCTATCCAGGTTGACAAAGTGAGACTCTGTCTCAAAAAAAAAAAAAAATTTGTTTCTGCATTGCCATGCCAGAAGTAGAATATATAGTCTCTGGAATCTTTTAACCCATCAATATAGTTCAACAACCCCACTTAATTACGAATATGACCAAACTACAAAATAAAATCAATCTGTTTAAAGCTTTTATCAATGAAACACATTATTACCAGTACAGAATTGGTGGTTGATGTCCCAAATGTCTGACTCCCAAGGCGTCAAATCCAAATCAAAATCAAGATGATCAAAATTGTTTTCCTGTAGGTTTCAAGTCAGCAAAAGAATATTAAAATAGTAAAATATACACATCTTAAAATCAAACTATCAAACATAATTTGTCATAAATTATATAATTTACCCAACCTAGTAAAAAAATTTTCTAAGTCAATACATCTTCAATAGCCTAGAGATAAATCAATTTAGTTATCTGAATCATAGCAGTAAAACTAGGAAGTTGGTGATGAATTCAGCATCTAAAAGATTCCGTTGGCTTCATTCTCTTCTATAGGAAGAGATCATTATAGGAGTCACACAAAATGTGCCCCTTATCATAAAGAAAATTCAGAAAAATAAATTTTCCCATTGCCATTAAACAAGTCAAAGCAAATGGCAATTCACAATATCATCTCCATGTACAGTGGAAGGAATTTAGATATATCCACGAGACAGGCAGGAATCTGGTTAGAGACCAGGGAGCACACCTATAATCCTAGTACTCAGGGAGGCCGAGAGGGGCAGATCCCTTAGTTCAGGAGTTTCAGCCAGCCTGAGCAAGAGTGAGAACCCGTCTCTACTAAAAATAGAAAAATAAGCTGAGTGTTGTGGTAGGTGCCTATACCCAGCTACTCGGGAGGCTGAGGGAAGAGGATCACTTGAGCCCAGGAGTTTGAAGCTGCTTTGAGCTACAATGCCAGAGCACCCTATCCAGAACAACTGAATAAGACTCTGACTCAAAGGAAAAAAAAAGAAAAAAAAAGACACGCAGGAATCATCAAGAAGTTAATTACCACAGGATAGTTTTCTTCTTTTTCCACTTTTCTATACTTTTGAAATTCCTAAAAATTTTTATGAATCACAATTTTTTTAAACCTAGAAGATAAAACTTTCTCAAACAAAAGTCAATAAACTTCTTAGAGACTCCATTAGCGTCTTTTAATTTAGGTGTTAGTTTTTTTACTTAAATATAAGCATATTCTGAATTATCTAGATGACCCTCCCCTTATGCTATAAACCTAAATAAAGAGCTACCATATGATTTCAGAGCCCTCACATCAGCTGGAAATCAAAAAAGTATCAAACAGGTTGGGAGCAGTGGCTCTTACCTGTATCCTAGCACTCTGGGAGGCCAAACTGGGTGGATTATCTGAGTTCATGAGTTCGAGACCAGCCTGAGCAAGAGTAAGACCTCATCTCTAAAAATAGCCAGGTGCTGTGGCAGGCACCTGCAGTCCCAGCTACTTGGGAGGCTGAGGCAAGTGAATTGCTTGAGCCCATGAGTTTGAGGTTGCTGTGAGCTATGATACTATGGAACTCTACCAAGGGTGACAAAGTGAGACTCTGTCTCAAAAAATAAATAAATAAAATAAAATATTTTTGAAGACTCAGAGTATTATGATAATAGCTTTCATACAAATCTATAACCAATCAAAGGCAAAAAGAAAGAACATATCTAATTTTTAGAGCTTTCTACACTAGAATACATAATGTTTGAAAAGGAAGTTAGGGCTGGCCACAGTGGCTCCTGCCCATAATCCTAACACTCTGGGAGGCCAGAGCGGGTGGATCACCCAAGCTCAGCAGGTCAAGACCAGCCTGAGCAAGAGTGAGACCCCTACCTCTATTAAAAACAGAAAAACTAGCCAGGCACAGTGGCAGGTGCCTGTAGTCCCAGCTACTTGTGAGGCTGAGGCAAGAAGATTGCTTGAGCCCAGGAGTTTGAGGTAGTTGTGAGCTATGATGCCACAGCACTCTACTCTGGGCTACAAAGTGAGATTCTGTCTCAAAAAAATAAATAAGTAAAAAGGAAATTGGTAAGTTCTACTTGACTAGGTCCATGACTCACATACACCCCTTAACATCACATCATTTCCCTTATGCAGCATAGTATCTATAAAAACCAAGAAGCGGTGCAACTTTTCTAAGAACACCCACCAATAGGGCCACTCGTGGGGCCAAACATGGGATTATAATACAAGTCATCCCACACTGGAACCAATGCAATTTCTACTGTCCTGAATTTACTGACTACAAAATGGTTACTATCATACTTAATGGTTTAAAAGTATTTAAACTTAAATTACTAGCCTAAATCTAGTGTCCTGAAACTTTGTTGCAATAATTAGGATAAAAATTAAATATTGCGTTATGCAATATTTCTCTCCTCTAATAAATACTTACATAAGTTTCATTTACAGTATCCAGTTGTAGCTCATCAGTGTCTGTGAAATAACCAAGTTCAGCAAACAGGGTAGAATCTTTGGACAAAAGCAAAGAATAGAGATTAACTGTCAGTTCAATCATATGACCAGAAAACCACCTATGCCAGCTCTATTAGGTTTTCTCATTAGCCATTACTATTATTAACCACAATTCTAGCACTGTCAATGACAAACATTTCAAACCTCATTTCAAAGTTATGTGTTGTTTTCCACATAATTTTTATCTCGTGAACTGAATTCTTAGGGATCAAAGAAGGTTTAATATTACATGTCATGTTGTACTAATTGATAGTGACTTTCTAGAATATTACTAACAAGAACTTTGATGCTACATCTGAACTGAGCATGAAAAAGTAATGTGCTTGGTAGGCAGTGATGATGGGAGAGCTCTAAGGTAAATATACACGCCCTGTGTATTTGCCATTCATGTTAAGGGTACAACCAATTTTCTATCTAGACAATAAAGGTATCACTCACCTAAACCATTATAATTCCTTTCAGCAAATCTAACTGTAGTCCAACTTTCTAATGAAGGTGTGATAAATCAAAAAACAGATGGACACAAAAAAACATTCTTTAACAAATTAGATTGAAAAAAAAATTTTTTTTTGAGACAGAGTTTCACTTTGCCACCCTCAGCACAGTATAGTTGCATCACAGCTCACAGCAACCTCAAAGTCTTAGGCTTAAGTGATTCTTTTATCTCAGCCTCCCTGGTAGCTGGGACTACAGGCACCTGCCACAATGCCTGGCTCCCTTTTTTTTAAGAGATGGGGTCTCGCACTTGCTCAGGCTGGTCTCGAACCTGTGAGCTCAGGCAATCCACCCAACTTGACCTCCCAGAGTGCTAGGATTACAGGGGTGAACCACAGCACCCAGTTAGATTGAAAACTTTTTGTAGAGAAAAGTCAAGGTACTAACAAAGCCCAAGAATGCTGATTATAGTAAAAATCTGTAAAGTTTCAAGGCCTGGTGCGGTGGCTGACGCCTATAATCCTAGCACTCTGGGAGGCCAAGGTAGGAGGATCACTTGGAATTGGAGATCAGTCCAAGGAAGAGCGAGACCCTGTCTCTACTAAAAGTAGAAAAATTAGCCAGGCACTGTGGTAGGTACCTGTAATACCAGCTACTTGGGAGGCTGAGTCATGATGACTGCTTGAACCCAGGACTCTGAGGTTGCTGTGAGCTAGCCTGGGTAATACAGTGGGACTTTATCTCAAAAAGTGTCTCCAACACTTTCAAAAACTTTAAGCACTGTGAGGAGTTTTCCAAATCTAGGTCCTCTCTATTTATTATCATGCCAATGAAACTGCTCTGATGATTTCCTCACTGCACATATGTGGAAACTACACTGCAAGCCTTTAACTTGGCCAACCTAAAACAAATTAGTAGATGGCAAAACATTTTATATGAGCAATAATGAAAGGTTATTCATACGACTCTCAGAAAATGCTACCTTAAACTCAGCTGCAGAGCCAAAAAGCATGTAAATAGATGAAATGAACCTTATAAACAGGCTAAGAGTCCTTGAAAGAGTTCTCTATCTCAGCCCTCCAATTCTTTGACTGCCCCCCTAGCCACATCCAGATAACAGTTACTAATATCACTAATAACTTCCATGTTGCTAAATTCAGTAGTAAATTCAGTCTTCATCTTACTTGACCTATCAACAGCATTAAACATGGTTGATTAATTCAAGCATTTTCTTCACGTGACTTCCAAAACACCATACTTGCCTGGTTTTCTGTCCACCTCACTGGTTGAGCCTACTTTGCTACTTCTTTTTTTATTATTATTATTAGTTTTTTTTTCTCACAGACATCATTAGCTATCTACCCAATATCGATTCATTCATTTTCTCCTTGTAGAATCTCATATCTCTTGGTGGCAAGATAGCCAGCATACTTTGCTACTTCTTCATCTCCTAGCATTAAACTGTCCCTGACTCAACATAAACTTTATCTTTTACTTCCTTTGTAATCTCAGTTGACGCCCTAGCTTTAAGTAGTATCTTGATGCCAAAGATTCCCAAATACACATCTATAACCCATACTTCAAGATGCATGCACACACTGAGTTCCAACATCTCCTCTCAGACATTTAAAAGGCATCTCAAATTTAACACATCCAAAACTAAGCACCTGATGACTCCCAACAAACCTCCTATGCTTTGTCCTCATCTCAATTTTTGCTCCAGCCAAAATACCTTGGGATCATTGTTTATTTCTCTTTCTCACTTTTCATATTCAATCTACCAGCAAATCCTGACAGATGTCTTCAAAATAGTAACCTGGCTCCCTACCTTTCCTCCCATTATTCCTTTCCCTCTCATCTCCTTTCCTTCCCTACCCCTCCCAACATGGGATGTCAGCTTTCAAGGAAGCAGAGCAAGGAGGGTGATGAAGTAATATATGGTCATTTGCAGCAATATGCCTGATATCCAAGGAATGAGATGGTGGAGGAAAGGGTGTTGCCCAGTGGAGGTGGCAGTATGCCCAGCCATCAGCAAAATGCAAAGGGTGAAAAGAACAGCAGATGGAAGGGCCAGCCCAATTGGTTAGGAGAGTGATTATACTAAACAAATATATTAACAGACTGAGCAAACAATTAAATTATCTAAAATAACTGGAGTCACATTTCTTACTGTCTGAGAAAGGATTTAAGAACGTGGAAAGGGGGGAGACTAAGAGAACCCTAAGCTGTTGAATTGGAATTGAAAGTATTAATAAATAAAGTCACTTTTCAAAATATACATATTTACATGGATTAACAGTCATAGATGAGCGGCGCCTGTAGCTCAGTGGGTAGGGTGCCAGCCCCATATACCGAGGGTGGCGGGTTCAAACCCAGCCCCGGCCAAACTGCAACAAAAAAACAGCCGGGCGTTGTGTCAGGTGCCTGTAGTCCCAGCTACTCAGGAGGCTGTGGCAAGAGAATCGCCTAAGCCCAGGAGGTGGACGTTGCTGTGAGCAGTGTGATGCCACAGCACTCTACTGAGGGCGATAAAGTGAGACTCTGTCTCTAAAAAACAAAACAAAAAAGGGTCATAGATGTTTGTATGTATATATACATACATACATACATATTCTTCCTAGTTCTGTCTGCCAAGAGATCCTAGCAGCAGTGACATCCTTGTAGCAATGAAAATACTGGGTGCCAAGATCTTGATAATAAACACCATCCTTCACTAAACAGAAGTCCACTATAGAGTTCATTAGAGAAATGACTGATTCCAGGGCTTAGGCCAAGAAGGCACAAAATAAGCCAGGAAAATCCTTGTTGTGCCATAAAAGCAAGGAAATCCTCAGAAAAATGATAAGAACATCTCAAAAGAACAAAGGTACCATATGAATGGACTCCCAATGCTCATATCTGGGAAATTCTAAGCATCAAAATAAGAGTATTAGATTACAACCTACTAACTAAAAAAACAATCAATAAGTCCACCATGAAAGAAAGAAAATGAAAAAGAAGTACATTCTTTCTTACAGTACAATGTCAAATAATAAATACAGACAGAATGACAGAGATAATAGTAATTGATAGAGACTGGAGTTATCGAAGAGGCTTCAGCTGATGACTGGAGGTTTAATAAGAATTGGATATTGGTGTCATGTCAGATTATCTCTCCCCAAACAGTAATAAAATACAAAAGGGTAAACAGTAGTTTTACATTAGAGAAACCTGGAAGATACTAACTTGACCATGTAATCAAGGTGAACATCACCTTGGGATGGGTCAACACAGTGCACCCCCGAATGTAATGAATGGAGAAGAAACTTGACCATGTGATCAAGGCGAACATCACCTTGGAATGGGTCAAGAAAGTGCACCCCCGAATGTGATGCATGGAGAAGAGTGTGGCATCATTTCTCTGGCATCCCTGCCATGGATACATGGCTTGAGTCTGGTCATGAGGAAACAGTGGGCAGACCCAGATCTACCCAGATCATCTTGTAAAATAAAAGACTTGTATTCTTTAGAGCAGTGGTTTCCAACCTTCATGATGTTGCCACCCTTTAATACAGTTCCTCGGCTCGGCGCCTATGGCTCAACGGGCTAAGGCGCCAGCCACGTACACCTGAGCTGGCGGGTTTGAATCCAGCCTGGGCCCGCCAAACAACAATGACGGCTGCAACCAAAAAAAAAAAAATGGCCGGGCGTTGTGGGGGGCGCCTGTAGTCCCAGCTACTTGGGAGGCGGAGGCAGGAGACTCGCTTGAGCCCAGGAATTGGAGGTTGCTGTGAGCTGTGATGCCACGGCACTCTGCCCAGGGTGACAGCTTGAGGCTCTGTCTCAAAAAAAAAAAAAAGAAGTTGTTTCTGTAGGGGGGGAAATTGCTATCTCCAGAAGTTTTAGTGCTGAGTAACTAAGAAAACTCACCCAAGTGTCTGTGGTTATAAGGAGCAGAAACTCTCACTTCCTCTTTTTCTTCTCCCCACTCCAGTTTTCTGGGATGGAGCCATTGGAGAGCTTACTTGAAATGCAGATGGTTTTAAAATTAGGGCCAAAGATGACATATTTGTTTTTTTTTTTAAGCTCTCTTATGCAATGTTTTAGCTTTGAACGTGTCAAGAGAAGGAGTTGTAGAACTGCCTCAGGTCTCTCATTCCTGGGGCTCCCTTAGGAATTCTTGGTTAGGCAGCTCTTCCTCGTGACCCTGTGGTCACATGTGGCCCTGCCAGCTATCTGCTTTAGCATCTGAACTGGGAGAAAATAACTGATGTCCTGGGCCTCTCCTTGGAATTATTGATGGGCTTTTTTTTTTTTTTTTTCAGTTTTTTTGTGGCTGGTTTCCTTGGGGCTAACAGGAGTGCCAGGAAGCTCTGAAGGTGAAAAGTCATTGGACATGGAATTTATGACCAAAGTTTGTTTGGAAGGAGATGTTTATGTTTGAAAAGGGAACATTTTGTGTTTAAATTTTAGATTTTTATTAGTTAGTTCTTTATTCTTTTTCCGAGAAATGGACTTTGCCATTGTTTTGCCATTATCATCCTCTGAATTATCAGACAGTATCTCTCAACTATGTTCTTTTCCCTGTTTTGGCAAGTCTCCTGGGTACCTTCTGTCTACCTGGTATTACTTCTCATCTGTGTGCATTCACTGAATGGATAGCAAACTTATTTCCTGATCTTTTCCTTCCCTGAATATCATCTGTAATCCTACTATTCAGTTTACTAAGTAGTCATCTAATTGAGCTAGATATGTTAGCCTTGTTCCCTAAACTAGAACAGTATCTCTCAACTATGTTCTTTTACCTGTTTTGGCAAGTCTCCTGGGTACCTTCTGCCTACCTGGTGTTACATCTCACTGTGTGCATTCACTGAATGGATAGCAAACTTATTTCCTGATCTTTTCCTTCCCTGAATATCATCTGTAATCCTACTATTCAATTTACTAAGTAGTCATCTAATCTATTAAAATCTTTTTTCTTTTTTTTAATCACCCTCAGTGGAGCGCCATGGCATCATAGCTCAGAGCAACCTCAAACTCTTGGGCTCAACTGATTCTCTTACCTCAGCCTCTGGAATAGCTAGGACTAGAGGCACCTGCCACAACGCCCAGCTATTTTTACAGACAAGGTCTTGCTCTGGCTCAGGCTGGTCTGGAACTCCTGAGCTCAAGCAATCTACCTGACTCAGCCTCCCAGAATCTAGGATTACAGGAGCGAGCCATTGTGCCCAGCCTAAAATAATTTTAAAAAAAATGCATTACCCTTCCTGGTTGCATGTACTGTGGAAAAAAAAAAAAGAAGCAAAACACAAAAAGCATTTTCTATAAATTCAGTATGGTAAAATGCAGAAGTTCATTTAAGTATGATAAGTGCCTTTTGCTCTGAAGGGCAGATAAAAATAAATGTGATAATGAATGGTTAACTAAACCAAAACAAATCAGTCTGACCAAATGCTAATAATAGTGATGTTCGTTCATATAGAAGGCTTTCAGATCAATAAAAAAAGCTTTACTGACTATTCAAACCAGTGGCATTTACTTAGCTGCTCTCAAATCGGAATAAGCAGATATCAGCTATCAAGTTTCTAGG
The DNA here is from genome assembly GCA_963574655.1 of Perodicticus potto. Lineage (NCBI taxonomy): Eukaryota > Metazoa > Chordata > Mammalia > Primates > Lorisidae > Perodicticus > Perodicticus potto. The sequence continues at coordinate 9,018 of CAUYRH010174401.1, forward strand.
CTGGAAAAATCCACAAAGGCCACTGGATACAGACACCATGGGGACATCATGCAGACAGTTCATAAAAATAACTTGTCCAACATTCTTGGAACCTGTTGCAAGCTATATTTGTGGCTCTGTCTGTTTCCTTTGCTTTATCCAATAACATCTGAAAAGAAGCCAGGGCTAGAATAAGTTGGGTGTTAAAGGCGACACCCAGTACAACACAAGGCTGCCAGTACAACACCGACACTGCAATTAATAACTGAACAGCCAATTACTTAGAGGAAACAGTATTACTGCAAGGCATTAGAATTTAAGATTCAGTCAGAAAACTCAATGGTGAATGGGTGCTTATCCTAAGTCCAGAACAAAGGAGTTGATTGAAATGCAGGTGTGTGAGCAGCATCCAGCGGTAACCCCAGACCATTCCATCTGTATTCACAATAGGAGGGGAAGCCCCAATCCTGTGTCATATGCATACACTGAACAAATAACCATAATTCATATAACAAAAAGGTTCATCAATCCATTCAGAAATACTTATTGAATACCTATAACATGCTAAACATCAGAGGGAATTCAAATATATGTCAGTTATTCCCTCATTTTAAGGTATTTGAAGTCTAGTAGCGAAATAAGAATTACATGAGAGGAACGGTTACTCTTTTAACTATTCAGACCAAGAAGGGATCACTTCCTGTTATTCGATCAGGGAAAGTTCTGTTAGAGAGGAAGGCACTTGAAAAGAACACACACTTAAAAAAATCTTTTTGTTAAAGTATAACACATATAAAGGGTGGCATAGAGTATATATTGCATAGAGTACAACATCATTGAATTCTCACAATCTGGAAACACTAGTTAATGTAATGACCACCCAGAGAGAATAGTGTAGTACTCCATGTGTCCCCTTCCAATTATTCTTGACGGAGAAAAATTTTGTTAAATGAATGGAGACGTAGAGAAAATTATTGGAGCAAGTTTCAGCATGCTGAAAGATGTGGAAATTGAAAGACATAAGGAATGGGTTGAAGAGTAATTTGTTTGGAGTACCAACTGGAGAACAGAGTCCAGTCTATGTTTTAGGGCCCTGAATGCCAAATAGAGGAGTTAGACTTTGTTAGCTGCTGAAAGTTTTAGAGCAAGTAAGGAATATTTTGTAAGACTTTTTGATGATGATTAAAATTTATTGGTGATGGGAGACTGGAGGTTGGGAGACTTTGATAATATCCAGATATGAGATAATTTTTGCTATGCAGTGGCAGTGGGGACAGAGAACAACTGACCCTACACAAACATTCTATCTTTATAGACAAAGAGCCAACAAAAATTAAATGGCTGTGGATCTTGAAGAAGGGGGAGGAGTCAAAAGAAAATTTCCTTCCAAAGATCTAATCCAGATAAAATTTTAGTAATACTTTCAGATAGTTTTTATTTACTTTTTGTTTAGGATTAATAAAGTCTTTAAATACTATCTCTTTAAGAAAATTCCAAAAACTTTCTTACAGCATTTTAATACCTTGAGTTACTCTAAGGAAACTCTAAAGTAACTGACCTTTCAGACAAAAAGTCCTTTGATAGTCGGAAATGTGGACGGTTTGTCTTTTCAAATGGATGCATGCTATAACAAACATTTGATAGGAAAAACTGGCTCCTAGGAAGATTTTTGAAGATGTCAGATTAATAGCAGATTATTGAGTATTGCTGAATAATCTTTCTTCATCTTTCTCTTAAATGATTTTCATTAAACCAGATTTCTGGATCGAATGATTTTAATTTCATCATATACTTTTATCTGTAATGGATTTCTACAGGAAACAAAAGCCATTATTTTTAAAATCTATTTTTTTCACTTCTTATATTATTGGTTATGTGGGTCATTTCTGATTGATGACACCATTCTCCCTACTCCCATTCCATCTCTTTTCCTCCAAAGCACTCAACAAATAATTGAGTATCTAATATGAGCTATGACTTATTTCAACGTCTTTCAAAATCTGTTTCTTAACTACATGTCCTTCTGTACAACCAGCACCTTATTTCTTCAGAAGCTGCTAGTTAATTGTAAATTTTGATGTGTATGGTTGTTTCCAGGTACTGGGATTTGGTAGCAAAACATCAGGGGACGGAAGCAACGCTGCTCCTGAAAGCTGGCATGTGTGCAGGTAACCAAGAGTAATTTCTGGGACCAGATGGAAGAAAACTTAACTTGATAAAGACCACGTGGGTGGAAAGAGGAGGCAAGGGGAGTCTGGGAGGATGAAAACCGGCTAGGCTAGATCCAGCACTTTCTAGACCTTATGCTCTATCATCCAGGTGGGCAGGCGCCAGAGCCGATCCCTTGCGCCTCTTCACACTGCTGGCCACGCAACCGCGCGGCTCCAGCAACTAAAGTTCCCAAACTTTTCCTACAGTGAGGAGAGGAAGGGTGTTATTAAGTTTAAAAGGGAAGTCCCGCCCCCTTCCCGGATTCCGATTGGCCGTAGCTGGTCCACCCCGTCAGGGCTGCGGTCTAATTGGCTGGAGGAGGGGAGCCCGGCCGCAGACCCGGAGCCGTCCGGAGCTGGGGCCCCCAGGTGGCAGGCAGGTGGGGCCGGTACCGTCGCGCCTCCTCTGCTGACACCGCCGCCTCCTTTTTCTCCTCTTCCAGGCTCGCAGCCCTCAACTTGAGGGTTCGCGCGCGGGGCAGGCGCGTCGCTCCCATTGGGAGCCGGACTGCCGAGAGCTGGCCATGAAGAGCCTCAAGTCCCGCTTAAGGAGGCAGGACGCGCCCGGCCCCGCGTCGTACGGCGCCGCCGCCGCCAGCGCGGTGAGTCCCGCGTCCCAGGCGAGTCCAGGGCTTCCCCGCGCGAGCCGTGAAGCCTCCTCCCCAGGCTCTCAACCCGACCTGCTCTCGCGGCCCTGGCAACTTCTTCCTCGGGCCGGGTCTCCGTGGCAGCCCAGAGACCCGCCCCTCCTCCGCACCCGAGCCACCTTGGGTCATTTCCCCACCCCTCACTCCCAAGACTCTGAAGTGCTGGAAGAAAGCCCAGTGCCGCGGGGCTTTCCGCCCTTTCCTAAAGCCAGTATTCCTGGGTTATCCCTCCGCCCAGTCCTGCCCCGGTGACCCCCTCGTCCCCGTCTTCTCTCGGCGTTTGTGCCGCTCCCCACGCCGCTTGGGTCAGGCTTCGCGGGGCCCGAGGCGGGGGCCCCTGCGTCCCCGGGATTTGGGATTCGCGCCAGACAGTCCAGGTGGGCAAGGCTGCGCATCCGGCACCTCCCCACCTGGACTCTGGACCTTCCTCGGGTCAGAGACTGTTGAGCCCTGCTGAGCTGGGTGGACCCGACCTGCTTGGCCCCTGTCACTGGGGAAGTTTCATTTTTGAGTGAAGCCGAGGGAATTGGCATAATTGTAGACAAAGCCACGCATGGGTGATGACCCGGGGGATCGTGAAGTCGGGATGGTAGTGGCTATGTTGGGAGAGTAAATCTCACCTGTGGGGCAGATCTGTGTGGTGCAGTCCTTCGGGGCTGATCTGCAGCCCGGCCTCAGTATGTACACTAAGGAGTAGTTAAGGCCTCTCTTTACTTGGTAGGAGAACAGAAATCTTGAGAAACAGCCTGACTGCAGATGTGATTTAGATAAATTGGCAGGCTGGAGGAATGGCGATGTCATAAAAATTCTATGGTTTTATAATATTTTAAAAGTCTCGAAGAGACAAATGTAAAGGAGATGTAATGCACAAACAGACCAGTTACTTAGTTAGACTAATTAAAATGGACCTTTATAATTTTACACAGATTTTTACCAAAGGATTATATATGCTTTTTATGAGAATATTAGTTAATCTGCTTCTGCTTTTGATTTAATTCAGAATTGTGCCTTTCTCTCCACCAGACTATTTCTAGGATTGTTTTACTTGTGGACATTGTGGAGGAATTATACTTTTAAATTCCATTAAAAAAAAAAAAGAATGGATTTAGATGACATGCTGATTGATGACGTTTAATAAAGCATGCAGCTGTTTTGTAAGCTCATAGAAAGGAGAGATTATTTGTTTCATTTTTTTAAAAAAAGCTATAATTGGCAGAAATGGCATTTAGTGGTGTTGTAGGTCACTACAGTTCAGATTCTTTGTAATGCAGGTTGTGGTGATTTTAGCTTTATGAACTAAAGGGTATACTTTTCTAAGTTTATTAGGTATATGCATATTTTCTCTGGTTTTGTTTGGTTTGCACTAAGATTTACATCTCACTTGGAGGCTCATAGGCCTTAATTTTATCCTGCTTTCTCTTCTAGAAATGCAGAATGTTAAGCCTTTACTAGTATTATCAGCGTGCCAGTTTGCATTTTATACATTTGGAATATAAAGTGCATCTCTGAGTTTAAATCTTTAGCACTCACTAAGTGGAGCATTCTATTATTATTCTTAAATAACAGCATAAAAATAAAATTATATGGTATTAAAACCCCATTTATGTAGAAAAATGAACATCTTTAAAGGTAAATATTCGAATAAATTTTATAAGCTTTTAAATATTAGAGCTATATTAGAGTTATATATTAACATCTTTCAAAGTTAAATATTAGAATAAATTTTGTAAGCTTTTAAAGTAAAAGTAAATGAGTATGGTGCCCAATCAAATCAAATATTGACACTATAAACTTAAAGCAAATGTATAGGAGAAATAGATATCTGCTTTTCAATCTGTAGATCACAATCCCTGTGTAGTTGAGCCTTTCTCTTTGCCTTAAAATAGCAGTTCTCAACCTATGGGTCATGAACCACAAGGACTGTATTAAAGGGTCGCAGCATTAGGAAGGTTGAGAACCACTTCCTTAAAAACAGTTAAAATTGTATTTACTTTTGAATATAGCTCATGGTTTTATATTTGAAAGCAACAAAAATATTTAACGCAAAAAATATTTGTCTCCCCCTTGGCCTTCAGACATCACGTCCTACCTTTTCAGAGGGCACTGGTGTTATTGCTTGCATTTTCCTCCAGAGAGAGCTTAAGCCTTAGCATATACAAGCAAATATGAATACCAGTATTAACCTTGTACAGTATAAATGGTAGTCCACTGTACTCCTTGTTTCGTTTATTGGATGTTGTTGTTTTTTCTCCTGTAAGTAATTTGAGCCCATCCAGACTTGCCCCATTCAAATCTTTTGCTATAGTATATAATACTGTGATGAACAAGCTTGTGTATATTTCAACTGGGTATGTATATGCACCTGCAGAATCTTTTCCTAAAAATGGAATTGCTGAGTTAAGGGTTATGTGCATTTACCCTTATGCTGCATGCTGACAGCAAGCATTGTATGAGAAATTATTTTCTCTATGTTTTTATTAAAAGTCTGTTAAATTTTTTGATTTATACTATAGCCCGCTGGGTAAAATATGATATCTCGGGTGTACTTTAGATTCGTATTTCCCGATTATGAACAAAGTTGAACATCTTTTCAAATTTTTACCAGCCTTTTGCATATCCTTTTTGGTGAACAGCTTATCCATTATATTTTTCAGTAGGGTTGTTGATGTTTTTCTATTCCTTTGAATGTACATTATTATGTCAGGGAAATTAGACCTTTCAACATGAATAACTAATATTATTTCTCAATTGGTTGTTTGTCTTGAGATCTTCTTGTGATGGAATTTGCTATGCAGAAAGTGGTTTTTTTTAATACAGTTGTATTTCTAATCTTTTATTTTGTGACTTTTAGCTTTCTGTTATATCTTGCCCTTTCTACTCTGCAGTATTAAACACACATACAAATAAAACCTCCCTTGTTTCTTCCAGTTTTTTTTTTTTTTTTTTTTTTTACATTTAAGTGTTTTTTGTTTTTGGTATTTATTCTGGTTTAATATAAAACATTTTTTGTCCCTGCCTTTCTCCATGGGTATGAAATTTTTTGTATTAA
>CAUYRH010174407.1:0-25962 GCA_963574655.1 Perodicticus potto
TTGATGAAGACGCTCAGTCTCAGAGCCTTTACATAGCTGATCAAACCTAGGTCTTCAGTCGCCAAATTCCATTTCATCCTGGTTCTGTAATTGTCACTATGGATTCCTTCTCTGCTTCCAAGATGATCAACATGAACTAACTTACCTTTATCGCTTCTCATTAATTATGAATGTGCCCTAAGGTACAAAACTCATAAACTTTTGTACATCTCATTAAAAAAAATTAGGTCTGTCATCAAAACTTCAAACTCATTACAAGCTGAAGATGTTTCTGATCACTTCTCCCTAGACATGGGCCCTTTCTCTATCTGCAGAAGCAGTCGGCAATCTTGGAGAATGCCAGATCAGACTATTCCAGCTTTCTTGAGAGTTTAAAAGTTAATTACATCTATTTTACCTTAATTTTTAAAAAGTTGATAGTGCAACAAGATCTCAAAGGAGTATTGAAATCTCTTCCCTCCTACATCAAAAGCAGTATTTAATTTTTTGACTCAAAATTAGTTTTTACCGGTATCATTTTATACCCAAATAAAGCTTTCCTTTATTTTTAGAAAAGAACTCCCTGCCAGTAGATGAACAGGCTGAACATTTACAGTAGACTAGCTTTTAAATGTTAATGTATGTTGTTTTATTTTTCCTTTTTACGGGGGTTAAGGCAGCATCAGAAGGGACTTTCAAACTCCTAATACAAGAATCTTTGCTGGGCGTCTTACTTTCTCGAATAGTCTAAACAATGAAGTATAAACTCTCTTACCAAATAGTTTTCTGCATTTGTGAACAGCTTCACCACCAATCTTTTCTTTTTTTGTTTTTCTTTTTTTGCAGTTTTTGGCTGGGGCTGGGTTTGAACCCGCCACAGTGGGTTCAGCATATGGGGGCCAGCGCCCTACTCCTTTGAGCCACAGGCGCTGCCATCTTTTTTTTTTTCATTTCACTAAAGTTTTTTTTTCTTTTAACTTTTGGAGTCAGGCAGAATCCAATTTCTCTTCCACCTGCCAGCCTTCAAATAGTTGAAGACAGGTATGTTCTGGGTCCAAGCTAACCATGCTAAGTCCTCCCACTTTTTCCTCCCCAGACTTTGTCTCCAGACCCTCTCCCTGTTTCTCGCCTCTGGGATGCACTCAGCTTCCTTTTGTAAAATGTGACAGCCTGCACAGATCACAGTAGTACAGATTTGTTCTGAACATCTCTTCTTCCCTTCTGCACACTGTACATCTGTTTACAGCCCACATTTGCACTCGTTTTTTTCTTAGCAACTTTGTTCCACTTTTGACTTATCCCGAATTTTCAATCAGAAAGTTGCCTTTTGGGGCTGGATCCAGTAGCTTATGCCTGTAATCCTAACACTCTGAGAGGTCGAGATGGGTGGATTGCTTGAGCTCAGGAGTTTGAGACCCTGTCTTTACTAAAAATAGAAAAACTAGCTGGGCATTGTGGTGGGCACCTGTAGACCCAGCTACTCGGGAGGCTGAGGCATGTGGATTGCTTGAGCTCAAGAGTTTGAGATTGCTGTGAGCTATGACGCCATGGCACTCTTTCCAGGCACAGAGTGAGACTCTGTCAAAAAAAAAGAAGAAGTTGGCTCAGTGCCTGTGGCTCAACAGGCTAAGGTGCCAGCCACGTACATCTGAGCTGCCGAGTTCGAATCCAGCCCGGGCCTGCCAAACAATGGTGGCTGCAACCAAAAAATGGCTGGGTGTTGTGGAGGGCGCCTGTAGTCCCAGCTACTTGGGAGGTGGAGGCAGGAGACTCGCTTGAGCCCAGGAATTGGAGGTTGCTGTGAGCTGTGATGCCATGGCACTTTATCCAGGGTGACAGCTTGAGGCTCTGTCTCAAAAAAAAAACAAAACAAAAAAAGAAGTTGCTGTTTTTAATGGGCTTTGAGTTTCTGAAGGGTATGTGGCAAGCAAGGTGTCCCTCAATGTGATCTCCAGGTTTTAGCTGTGTCCCTCTTTACTCCTCTGCAGAGAGCATTCGTCATTGCCAAATCCACCTTCCACTCTAAGGTGAAATTACCAATAGTTTTCTTATTCTTTCTTTTTTTTTTTTCGAGACAAAGTCTCACTCTGTCACCCTGGGTAGACTGGCATGGCATCATCATAGCTCACAGTAACTTCAAACTCTTGTTCTCAAGTGATCCTCTTGCCTCAGCCTCCTAAGCAGTGGGGACTACAGGTGCCTGCCACAACACATGGCTGTTTTTAGAGATGGGATTTCGCTTTTGCTCCTGAGCTAAAGCAATCCACCCATCTCGGCCTCCCAGAGTGTTAAGATTACAGGGTGGGCCACTTTGCCCAGCCTACCTACAGTTTTCCTACAGTGCAGATATGATTACATCTCTTCCTGGCTTTAAAGCATTTGACACTTCAGACTGAAAAGGTCTTCCTAGCATGGGCTCCCACCTTTCTAGCCTCATGTTTCTCCATTCTTCCCTTCCTTTCTCCCCAGCCCTACTGGAAGTAACTGTCCTTCCTCTGGGGACACAGCATGTCACAGTGTGTCTCTTGCTGAGTTCTGGTTAAAACACAGTTAGGATTATGTGTTCCCAACCGGATTACACCTGCCTTTGGTGTGTGGTTGGTATTCTGTTCACCTTTGTATCTGTAGCCTCAGACCTGGCATGGAGTGGATTCCAGTGAATGGTGGTTGAATGGCAGCAGAGGTTGGGGGATGGACCGCCGATGGGTGGACGCATTTGTGTCTGTCTCCCACGGGACTCCAAGGCTTAGAGGGCTCAAATATATACTGCGCCGCGTCTCCACAGCTTCCATGGGAAGGCGCTTGGTCAACATCTGGATCATTGCTGTCTCCTCCATCTCACTGTGCACCTGTTCTGAGCGGGTATGCTCAGGAAGTGCAGGTGAAGGTGTAGACACATGGACGTGGCAGTTTTCAAGCTTGTCTCATGATTCTTCCTTCTCTGCCTCTCCACCCTCCCTCCCTGTCCCCACTGCCTCTCTGCTGTTGCCCTCTCCCCACACCTGCTATGCCTTCCCGCCCTCCCGGCTCTCTGCAGTCAGCGTCTGCTTCCCCGTGTGCGTGGAGGTGCCCTCGGAGACGGAGGCCGTGCAGGGCAACTCCATGAAGTTGAGGTGCATCTCCTGCATGAAGAGGGAGGAGGTGGAGGCCACCACGGTGGTCGAATGGTTCTACAGACCCGAGGGCGGTAAAGATTTCCTTGTATGTCTGCCTCGGATGCTGGCCTTTCCTCTGCTGGGCTCTGCGCTTGTGCACCTGCCTCCTGACAGGCTGGGGGATGCTGAGCTCACAAACACTGGCTCTTTCTCTTCCAAGTGCTGACAGCTCCTCAGCAGATAACCGACAGTCTTAGTTGGGCTCAGCTTCTGTGAATGGAAGGGCATTTGGCCAACTGCAAGCGCCCCTGGTGCTGAGCAAGGGAAGTAGGAGAAAGAGATAAACTGTACGGAAAGCCTACGATGTGATAGGCACCAGCCAGGCAGGGATTTTCATTTAATATAATGCATCAGCCTATTAGCTACATGGATTAACATTCATGCAGTGGACTAAATTCCATTGCGGGAAGCATGAAATAACACAGGAGAGAGCGTTTGATTGTCACAACTCCTGTGAAGGAAGAATGACAGGGATGACCAAGCCTGGTGTTCAAGTGTTATGCCCAGAACAGCCACATCAGTGGGTAAACTATTTAGATGGTTCTATCGTATTTCCTGTGGCCCCACCACCATCAAGGAACCTTCTAACCTCCCCGTGATCTAGAAACTAAGGGATTCTCCACCACTATTCATTTTTAATACCACCGTGGAGATGACAGTTATGTACCTGTTAACTGACCCTGGAGCCAGGTTGTCTGCATTCGATGGACAGGTTAATCCATCTTCCTCCGTCTCTGTTCTTCCAATTTTTTTTTTTTTGGAGACAGAGCCTCAAGCTGTCGCCCTGGGTAGAGTGCCGGGGCATCACAGCTCACAGCAACCTCCAACTCCTGGGCTCAAAGCGATACTCCTGCCTTTGCCTCCCAAATACCTGGGACTACAGGTGTCTTCCACAACACTTGGCTATTTTTTGGTTGCAGTCATCATTGTTGTTTGGCAGGCCAGGCTGGATTTGAACCCACCAGCTTAGGTGTTTGTGGCTGGTGCCTTAGCCACCTGAGCCACAGGCGTTGAGCCTGTTCTCCCCGTTTTTAAAACAAGGATATAAAGCATAGCTGTTAACAGGATATATGAGCTCGAAATTTTAATGCATTTAAAATAGCCCCTGGAATGTGCTACGCACTGTGACAACTGTTTGCTAGAGAAAAGAAACAAGTGCCCAGAAACTGAGGCTCAGAAAAGTGAGTAAGAAAGCTTAGATTTGAGCCAGGTAGTCTGACAGCAGACACAAGACCCTTCTTACTGCGCCACTGTGCTTTTCTGGGGGCAAGTTTCTCCTCCACAAAGATTCTTTAATGGAGAAAACAGCAGGGGAAGCGTGAGTTCCGCTTGCTCTTCTTTCTAGCTTCCCTAACGCGGAGCTCCTTTCTGACTCTCAGTCCCATGTGCCTACTCCCATGTGGAGTAGATTTGCTCCAATTGGGTGCCAAGACTAGAACCATCAGAGACGCCCCAGTCTGGCTCAGGCTTGCCACCAACACATCAGCAAAGCTCCAACCAAGGCCATTTGCCCAGCTTCCAGGAGGCTGGACGTCTTGGCCAGATGCAAAGGCTGTTCTGGGCCTCAGGCCTGGCCATGTGTCAGCCACCTATACTGCTTCTGGGCAGTGAGGAGAAAGTGGTGCTAAAGGAGGAAAAGGAACTGAAAAAAAAAATGGTGGCAATCCAGCAGTGCTGGCAATCCAATAGAAATGCTTGTGCTGGGGTGGTGCCTATAGCTCAAGTAGGGCACTGGCCCCATATGCCTAGGGTGGTGGGTTCAAACCCAGCCCCAGCCAAAAAAAACTGCAAAAAAAAAAAAAAAAAAAAAAAAAACCCAGAAGTGCTTGTGCTGATGGAAGTGTTCTCTGTCTATGCCGTCCAACACTGTAGCCACTAGCCACATGTGGCTATGAACGTTTAAAACATGGCTAGAGCAAGCGAGAAACTAAATTTTTCGTTTTAATTTCTAGGAATTTGACTTTGAATTCAAGTAATGTGTGGCTAGTGGAGACTAGAGTAGACAGGACCACTGCAAAGAAAAAAAAGTGTGTCGTGACAGATGGTGGGAGTGATTTTGAAAAGAAATGTAAGATGCCAGATGTCAGGTACAGTTCAGCTCAAAGCCAAAGACCTGGCCTGTGCCTCTTGGGTGGCTGCGCTCTGCCCCTCTGCCATGGTCAGTGTCCTGGGGCCCCTTCCTCGAGGCCTGGCCCAGACTGCCCCATAGCACCCCAGTAAACACCAGCGTGGAGAGTCCAGTTGCGAGGCCAGGATTCTCAGAGGTCTTCATTCCTAATGAAACTCACTCTCTTGGTCTGGTACACCTTGCTCCCTCACCAGCAGCCCGGTGACACATCGTACCCTGTTTCTGCTCTCTCCTCCCATCACCCTCCAATCCTGTCTTTCTCTCACTTCCCTCTCCTGGTCTCCTGTATGTTTCCTCCACCTGCTCTGTTCGCCTCTTTCCACCTCTTTTTTTGGCCAAGCTTCTTGCTACCCCTTGCTGCCCAGAGACTCCATACCTCTTCATCCCGCCCCCCATTCCAGGGCTCCTGGGGACATGTCCCTTCTCTTCCTGCCCATGCATAGTTCAGCTCCTTTTCACTGCCCTGCCCCCATCTCGGCTGTCCCGCCCTCTCTCCTCTCCTGGCCCACCCTCTTCTGCTCCTCTCCCTGCAGATCTATGAGTATCGGAACGGCCACCAGGAGGTAGAGAGCCCGTTTCAGGGGCGCCTGCAGTGGAATGGGAGCAAGGACCTACAGGACGTGTCCATCACTGTGCTGAACGTCACTCTGAACGACTCCGGCCTCTACACCTGCAACGTGTCCCGGGAGTTCGAGTTTGAGGCACATCGGCCGTTTGTGAAGACGACGCGGCTGATCCCACTCCGGGTCACTGAGGAGGGTGAGGCTGAGACACAGAGTCTCCTGGGCATCCTGCTCTTGGTTGGGGGCAGCAGTGGGGTAGTGGGTTTCCATACAAGTGTGACCCTTAAGAGAGTACAAAAACCCATCTGTGTATTTAGTGGAATGTTGCCACTGACCCATCGTCCTTTGGTGCCCAGCTTCCTACAAACTTCCCAGCCCTCTTGCCTTTTCTGTGCCTTTCCTCATAGCAGAAAGTCTTGGAGATGAAAGTAGAAAGACTTTTTCCTGGTCCCTTCGAGAAAGAGGAGAGCCCCCATGAGGTCTAATGCTACCGATTCAGCTGCTCTTTTCTTCTCTGGCCTGTGTTGAATTCCCAACTCAATGGGCTCAGAGAAATTTCATGAGGTTGTCTAAAAGTCATCTCACTTCCTGTCTATAAGGGATACATGTCTCTAAACCAGTGGTTTTCAAACTTCAGCACATCTCAAACATCCCTGCAGGGTTAGGCAAGAGGATCACTGGAGCCCTAGAATTTGAGGTTGCTGTGAGTTATGATGCCAGAGCACTCTACCCAGGGTGACAAAGTGAGCCTCTCTCTCGAAAAAATAAAAATAAAAAACATGGAGGGAAAAAAAAACCTGCAGGGGTTCTTAAAGCCCAGACTCTCTGACCACATTGTTTGACACATTTCTGGGCCACGCGATTGCTGCTGAGGACCCCACTTTGAGACTCACTCTCTAAACCAAAGTTTGACAGTCTATTTGTCTTTGTCCAAAATAATTACCCATGCAACCCCTTTCCTATCTCTGGCATCTCTTGTTATAGAAATTCATTCTTAGCTGGGGGAAGAGGACAAGTCGATAGCTTTCTAGTCTGGAGTTTGAAATCGTCAGACCTCTACAGCTATTTCCTTGTTTCTGCTGAGTCCAAAATCCTGAAGGTAACATTATAGCCTTTGTCAGACAGTCTATTTCCAGGATGTTCTTAGCATTACCGCTGCCCCGAGATGCAGGCTAGTGAGCAGGCCACAGTGTGGGGCATGAAAAAAGCGATGAAGATAAAGATAGGGCTCTTCCTAGAAAAAGGATCCAGGGTTCCCAACCTCCAGGCCACAAGTTTGGTTTTTTTCTTCATCCTGTCATTGTGATAAAAATAATGAGGCCAAGATTGTTCTGTCTTGAGAATGAACACAGGAGAAAAAGATGTAACAGGTCAGAGGATGGGACTAAAATGAAAGGTAGGTCACTTCTGAAAGTGCAGAAGGACTCTTGGGCCACCTGAATCAAGACTTGATGAGTCACTTCCCCTGTCTGAGCCGCCTCCTCTTGTGTTAAGTGAAGGGCTTGGACGGGAGCTCCCTAAGGGACCCTGGTGTGCAGGCTCCATTATCCTCTGTTTACACACCTCTCCTCCCTAGGGGGGACCCGGCGCCCTCTACTGGCCACCATCAGGAACTGCTAGCTGCCGCCACACCTAGTAAGGTGTACGGGACTCCACCTTTGGCTGCTCAGGCTTTTGCCCCCAGGGACTTTTGTGTTCAGCTGGTGGAAAGTCTGGCAAAGCTGAGCTAGTCCACCTGCCAGGCACCAAAGCAAGCCTTAGGTAAAAAGAGAAGGGAAACAAGTTTTATTATCACAACCTTGGTGCCCTGCAGATGGCCGGCCTGGGGGGAAGCTTGGATATCCAGGGCTTCTGAACAAAGAGCAGGCATCAAAATCATACACATTGGCTTTCTCCAAATGCAGAAACTTCTGTATTCCCCTTGCAGGTGTGAGTTCAGTAGATTTGGCTGAAGTCTGGCACGGGCAAGTTGAAATGACTCCCCAGGTGGTTGGCAGGTGTAGCTCAGACACCCCTCATTTTGTGCCTGGGGGAACAGAGTTCTGTAAGAGCGGGGGGCTCGCTCAGTGACAGGAAACAAAGTAGCACCAGGGGAGCTTTTGCCCCTATGACTGGCTGTGTCCACTGCCTCTTTTTCCCCACTGTTATTCCTACCTCCTGCTATTTTGTCCCTTCTTTATTTGCCTCTATGACCCCTCCGAAGTCCTCCCCACCAGACACTCACTGCCCTTATAGTCCCAGAGCTGTACCCTACACTGTGACATACTTCAGCCCATCTCCTCCATTCCTGTGCTCCCAGGGAGTCTCCCTGGTTCTCTTTGTTCAACTTGGATTTGTCCTGACTAAGGCTGTCACCTGGCCCAAAGACAGAACTCTGAGGCCTTTTCACCTAGTGATAACAAAAACTTCTGAGGATATCGTCCTGTCTTACTACTTCTGGGCGACTGCATTTAAAAAGAAATGGCATGCTTTACAGCAGACACATCACAGTTAGTGCATCAGGAAGTCGCCAGCCCATGAGAAGGCATTTGAGGCATATGGTGGTATTCCCATGCTAGCTGAAGGTCATGGTCATGCTGTACTTTTAACTAGCAAGGCCTTGGGGATGACTTGGGTGCTATGACCATGAAGCTAACTTGCTGGTTGGAGCTGGCAAGAGGAGAGGAGGCTGCAATCTCCCGACTATCAGGGAGTGTGTGTGCACGTGCCGCCAGACATCTGCACATTGCTCGTTTTAATGGTCATTTTTTTTTTTTTTGCAGTTGGCTGGGTTTGAACCCGCCACCTCTGGCATATGGGGCCAGTGCCCTACTCCTTTGAGCCACAGGCGCCGCCCTTTAATGGTCATTTTTGTTGGTCATGAAAAAAGATCAATACTATTTATATTCACTCATTCAATGACTGAGTAGTCCAAAATGAGGCCAGGGGTGGTGGCTCCCACCTATAATCCCAGCACTCTGGGAAGCCAAGGTGGGTGGATCACTTGAGTTCAAGAGTTCAAAAAAAAAAGGGTTCAAGACCGGCCTGAGCAAGAGTTGAGACCCCATCTCTACTAAAAATAGAAGAATTAACCGGCCATCACGGTGGGCACCAGCTATTCAGGAGGCTGAGACAGGAGGATCACTTACATTCAGGAGTTTGAGGTTGCTGCAAGCTACAAGGACACCACAGCACTCTACCTAGGGTGACACAGTAAGACTTGGTCTCGAAAAATAAAATAAAAAAATAGTCCAAGATGAGACAGGAGGCTGATAATTCAGAAATAAGTATATTCTCATAAGTACACACAAAGTAGAAAAGTGGGATAAACACCTCACAGTACAACCTAAGAACCCCTTGGATGGCTTCACAAAGGGGGGGGACCTCAGTCTGCTTCTGGGAGACTGAACAGCAGGAATGGAAATCAGGACAGAAGCAGCAGTGGGAGTGGGAGATGCAGTTCAGGAGATGGGAAGAGGAAGCAACATCTACAGATTCAGAATTAGCACAGTATACATGAGAAATCTCTTTGGCCAACCAACCAGAGATGAGGAGAGACGGGCTGGGAAGGGCCTTGCATGCCACGTGAATAGAGTTCAGGCTGCCTCCTAACAGCAGCATGGACGCAGAGACATGGCAGGCTCTGATACATGTTTCAGACATAGAACTCTGAGGACAGTCTGGCTGATACACTGAACCTTTTCCTTTTCTTTTTCTTTCTTTCTTTTTTTTTAATGAGAGACAGACTCTCACTCTATCGCCCTCAGTAGAGTGCCTTGGCATCACACAGCTCACAGCAACCTCCAACTCCTGGGCTTAGGCGATTCTCTTGCCTCAGCCTCCCAAGTAGCTGGGACTACAGGTGCCTGCCATGATGCCTGGCTATTTTTTTGTCACAGTTTGGCCTGGTCCGGGTTTGAACCCGCCACCCTTGGTATATGGGGCCAGTGCCCTACCCACTGAGCCACAGGAGCCGCACAATACACTGAATCTTTAATGCTTATTTCTGTTTGGCTTTGGAATTACATGGAAGGTCCTTGTTTCTGATTCAGACTTGTAAAGAGTGTGTTTATATCACAGGGTCAGCTGACTGGAGACACTATACAAATTTTCCAGTGCTCTCTCCCTAGGGATAGCACACTCCACCATGGGCTCAGAGGACATAGGTGGTTGGAATAAGACTTGTTCCTTACAGCTGTGTAGGGTTTTTTTTTTGAGACAGAGCCTCAAGCTGTCGCCCTGGGTAGAGTGCCTTGGCATCACGGTTCATAGCAACCTCCAACTCCTGGGCTCAAGCAATTCTCCTGCCTCCGCCTCCCAAGTAGCTGGGATTACAGGCACCTGCCACAACACCTGGCTATTTTTTGGTTGCAGCCATCATTGTTGTTTGGCGGGCCTGGGCTGGATTTGAACCCGCCAACGTGGTGTAAGTGGCTGGTGCCTTAGCCGCTTGAGCCACAGGCACCAAGCCTGTGTAGGCTTTTAAATCTTACAAGATTCTTCAATACCTTCAGTAATGTAATAGTCACAACAACCCTGCCTGCCATAAATTATTCTTCTTGCCTTATAAATTAAGAAACTGAGTCTCGGCTTGGTGTCTGTAGCACAGTAGTTATGGTGCTAGTCACATATACCAAGGCTGGCAGGTTTGAACCCCACCCAGGCTAGCTAAAACAACAGTGACAACAACAGTGACAAAAAATAGCCGGACATGGTGGCAGGCACCTGTAGTCCAGCTACTTAGGAGGCTGAAGCAAGAGAATCACTTAAGCCTAAGAGTTTGAGGTTGCTGTGAGCTATGAGGCCATGGCACTGTACCGATGGTGACATAGTGAGACCCTGTCTCAAAAAAAAAAAAAAAAAGAAAGAAAGAAAGAAAGAAACTGACTCTCAAGTTAGGGAAATGACTATTTACAAAGTTGGGATCTAACTCGATGAATTTCACTGTGCGTCCGGAGTGAAAGTTTCTTAACATCTTTTCCCAGCCATCCCCCACCCTTAGCCCTATCTCCAGAGCAGATGATCAAAGTTACTGAGAAGGCTGACACACAGGAGTCAGAGGACAGGAATTCCTCTGACAGCTTCCTGAATTTCTTTAGACTTGGTGCTTAATTAAGCCATACTTAAAAATAGGCCTCATATTTCTTACCCGAGTGACAGCCATGGGTTTGCCGGACATAGGTGTTCTAAGCCTCGGTCTCTTCCTTCCAGCCGGAGAGGACTTCACCTCCGTGGTCTCAGAAATCATGATGTACATCCTTCTGGTCTTCCTCACCTTGTGGCTGCTCATCGAGATGATCTATTGCTACAGAAAGGTCTCCAAGGCAGAAGAGGCAGCTCAGGAAAACGCGTAAGTCCCCAAATACTAAGAAATAATCATAGCTAGTGCCTTAGAACACCTGTCCTCATAGGTGAGGTGCTAACCAGTTTACACAGCTCCCCGACTTTCCTCCTAGTAACAGCCTATGAGGTAGACACCATTTGTGTGCCCATTTTACAGATGCAGACATTGAGTGGGAGAGTTCACCTGAAACCTGATAGGTGACAGAGATGACCTCGCAGTCATGGAAGGAAAACTGAATTATCTAAAATGTGGTCTAGGGAGAATGCCAAATTCATATTGAAAAAAGTAAAATTAGACTCCCAGTCTTTCACACTAAACAAAAATTGGACTGAAATTAAAATGAGAGTGGACTGAAAGTGGACTTTTACATTTTACTTTCGGAGTGGACTGAAAGTAAAATGTAAAAGTTGGACATTCTATTAAGAGAATATCTTTCTTTCTTTTTATTTATTTATTTATTTATTTATTTATTTGAGACTGAAGCTGTCGCCTTGGATAGAGTGCCCTGGCATCATGGTAGCTCACAGCAACTTCCACCTCTTGGGTTCAAGGGATCCTCTTGCCTCAGTTTTGCTAATTTTGTAGAGGTGGAGTCTTGCTCTTGCTCAGGCTGGTCTCGAACTTCTGAGCTCAGGCAATCCATCCGCTTCAGCCTCCCAGACTGCTAGATTATAGGTGCGAGCCACTGGGCACGGCCTGAGAATATCTTTATTACTTTGGAATAGAGAGGATATCTCAAACAAAATTGCCAAAGACACAAATCAGAAAAAGAAAAATAGGCATGGCTTGGCGCCTGTGGTTCAAGTGGCTAAGGCGCCAGCCACATACACCTGAGCTGGTGGGTTCAAATCCAGCCTGGGCCCGCCAACAACGACAGCTGCAACCAAAAAATAGTTGGGCGTCGTGGCGGGCGCCTGTAGTCCCAGCTACTTGGGAAGCAGAGGCAGAAGAATCGCTTGAGCTTAGGAGTTGGAGGTTGCTGTGAGCTGTGATGCTACAGTAGTCTACCCAGAGTGACAGCTTGAGGCTCTGTCTAAAAAAAAAAAGAAAAAGAAAAAGAGGCATGGCCCATGCCTGTATTTCTAGCACTTTGAGAGGCTGAGGTGGTGGATTTGCTTGAACTCAGGAGTTCAAGAACAGCCTGAGCAAGGGCAAGACCCTGTCTCTACTAAAAATAGAAAAGGTAGCTGTGGTGTGCACCTGTCATCCTAGCTACTGAGGAGGCTAAGCTGAACCATGAGGATCACATGAGCCCAGGAGTTTGGAGTTGCTGTGAGCTATAATGACACCACTGCACTCTACACAGGGCAACAGAGAGAGACCCTTTCTCAGAAAGAAAAAAGGTAAAATAAATTTGATTACATTTTATGGAAAAATCAATTTCTCATGACAAGAATCCATAAGCAAAGTTTATAGATAAACAACTGACTGGGAGAAATTTTCAAGACATGAAATTATCCAAAAAATTACCATTGAACAAAGACAAATAGCACAGAAGAAAAACTGGCAAAACAAATGAAGAGTTGAATTTCAGAAGCAGAAACCCCAATAGCCTATAAACGTAAGGAAAGATGCCTAACATCCCTAGTACTCAGGGAAATGAAAATTAAAACAACTATTAAATTTCACACCCATCAGTTTGACCAACATTTTAATCTAAGTCCTGAATACAATATGGATAAATGTGAAGACATGGAGTCCAGGCAGAAATGTCCGTATGCAAATCTGGGGAGGCACGTTGTTCTACAAGGATCATTCCAGTTTTCTTTTGGGAAACACATCCAGAGGGACGAGCAGAGTTGTTGTGTAGATACCCCTGTTCCTGGGCCCTGCTCCTTCCCCTGCCTGTGTTCCCACCACCACGAGTGAAGCTCTGATTCTCTCCCTCAATATCCTTTGTAGGTCTGACTACCTTGCCATCCCATCAGAGAACAAGGAGAACTCTGCGGTACCAGTGGAGGAATAGAACAGAAGCAGTATGACTGGAGGTGATGAACAGGGACTTCACCTGGGGACGGGAAGGCAGGCATGGATGGCAGGTTGTACAAGTGATGTCACTCACAACTGAAGTGACTTTTAATTTGATCCCTTGGATCCAATTCTCTCCCCACCCTGAGGATACTTCTTTAAGTTGATGCCCGAGTCACTAAACTCTGTGTGATGTCAAGACCTTCAAAAGGTGAATTGCTTTGGCCTGAGTGTTGGGACGATCTGAACTTGCCCGCTGTGATAAAGGGATAATAATTCTTCCATTCCCTCCTTTGGCCAAAGAGCCTTTGGGCTGGGCTGGAAATTCTCAGTGAATTGTTTTATAATCAGTAGGTATCCCGGGTTCAGTGATGTCAACAGCATCAGGATGGGGCCGTAGCTCTTCCTTCCTGTGTCCATTTTTCTGTTCATTCATCCATACATCTACCTGTCCTTGAGCTTTCACCTCTGACTGCCTAACTCCATCAGACCTCTCCACACCATAGACTTTGCCAGAACCAAGAAGCCAACATTTCTACCTGGACTGACCCTCACCTTGTCCTCGCTCTTTTTGAAACCTAAAGCCAACTGGACTTCTCCCTGTGCTTCACACATCTTTATATAAGTGCTGAAGAGGTAACATCTTCCTCAGCCTTCACTGGCTGGAAACTGGCTCATTCTCCATTGCTTCAAGAGAATGGATGTCTTATTGGAAGGAAGTGGAGTTAAAGCAAAAGCGTATCATGAACTTGAATTAATTGACGTCAATTTTTTCATGTTCATGGCCTACTTGGCCAGAGCATCAGAGAAAAAGATGCCTCTCTAGGTTCTCCAGTGATAGATCTTTGAGTGTGTACTGACCTGCTACATACTGACTGGTCTTTAAAACCTGTGTTGGACTCAGTCCTTCCAAGAATCTAAGGACAGAAGACTTGGGAAGGACCAATGATAATTTCAGTTGCTCTTTAAAGTTTCTGATCCCATCCTGATAATATATGTGTGCCCTCCCTGGGGGGCACACCACTTGGGCATTGGAACTGAATTCTGAAGTTCTTCCTCTCAAAATTTCTGTGGATCAGTCAGTATTATTCCTCATTTTACAAGAGGCAACTGGACTCACACCGGACTCAACTGAACAGGAGGCCGAAGAGGATTAACTGGAGCAGAAATAAGCCTTTGGTGCTTCCTGGGCTATACTTTTTGGGAGGGATAATCTTGATTTTGAAAAGATAGGGACCTTGGCCATGGCCATGCCTCTTTCACAAGTGCTGCCTGGGCAGAGGTTAAAGCTGGTAGACTTAGGTGACTAGAAATTGGCCAAAAAGAGGAGACATGAGGTAGACTTGAAGAATGTCCTTTCTGTAAAGATTTGAGAATTGGGAACATCGGCCAGAGAGAATTATATTTAACCTAAGAAAAATGCTTTTTGGCCTGAGATGGATGACAATTAAAGAAGCAAAATGATAGGGGAGGGGTGGGTGAGTGGCTTCCAAAATACTTCACCTATGGATCTGTAATGTTCAGAATATTTTCCCCCTAAATGTTGAAAGAGTAGAGAAACAACAGAAAAAAATTTGTCAAAATCTCATGTTTCATTTTAATGGAGTGACTGGTCCAAATGTGCTGTCCTTCAGCACCTCGAGATAAGAGGGGGGAAATGCTAAATGGGTATCAGAAGACAAAGGTGATTGGGATTCAGTAAGAGACGTGTCCCTCAGACCTCAGATTTATGGGGACAGAACATATTCCATTGGTTTGGGGCTTCACTTTTGGGGCTCAGTCCTTCATCTCTTCCATCCCTGGGGAAGCAATTAAAATAAGACCCTTAATACATTTTCAAGAGCCTGATTTTCTTAAAAGCTTTGCAATAAATTCAAGAATTGTATTGGTAATTTCCCACACAATCCTTCTGAAGTAGAGAAGAGAATATAACCATTTTTCTTTTTCTTTTTCTTTTTTTGCAGTTTTTGGCAGGGGCTGGGTTTGAACCTGCCACCTCTGATGTATGGGGCTGGCGCCCTATTCCTTTGAGCCACAGGCACCGCCCCATTTTTCTTACTGTATAGTTAGGATACTTGGCCTTAGGATGAAGTTTTCCCAGTCCCATGGTTGGTGTTGATGCCACAGCCTACAGTAATAGCAAGCTGCTAACTGCCACTCCATTCTCCTCTTGGTTCCAGTGGACTACGTATATGACTTGTAACTAAGTCATGATTGCCTTTATTTTTTTTTCTTTTATTTTTAAAAAATCCAACTCAGACGTTTCCTGAATGGTTTTTAATGAAGCTGAATATACCGATCATTATCTATTAAGTTATCTTCTCTACTCTTTTCTTTTTTCTAATTTCTCAACTCTTCTCATCCTTGATACTGTCATTAAAACTAAATGGCTTGCTGGCCAGGTGCAGTGGTTCACATCTGAAATCATAGCACTCTGGGAGGCCAGCGTGGGAGGATTGCTTTAGGCCAGGAGTTTAAGACCAGCCTGAGCAACAAAAAATACAAAAATTAGCCAGGCCTGGTGGCAGATGCCTGTAGACCCAGCTACTAGGGAAGTTGAGGCAGGAAGATCACTTGAGCCCAGGAGTTTGAGGTTGCCGTGAGTTACGATGATGCCATAATGCCACTGCACTCTAGTCCGGGTGATAGAGTAAGACCCTGTCTTTAAAAAAAAGAGAAAAGGGGTGGCGCCTGTGGCTCAAAGGAGTAGGGCGCCAGCCCCATATGCCAGAGGTGGCGGTTTCAAACCCAGCTCCGGCCAAAAACTGCAAGAAAAGAAAAAAGAAAAGAAAAAGAAAAAGAAAAAAAAAACAATCTTAACTATATGCTTTACAAATCATTCTCACTTCAATTATTTTATTTCTTCTCTATAACTGGCCTTGTAAAGTGGATATTGTTAATACTCACGTTACAAAAGAAAATGAGGCCAAGGTTAAGTACCTTTATGATGAAATCTTAAGGTCCCCTAACTAAGAAGCAGAGAGCTAGAATCCAGATTTCCTGACTCCTAGCCCATTTCTCTTTCTGCTTAGACTACAGCTGCTTGCTTCCTTGGTTTTCTAACTTCCATCTGACCTTTGCCTCTCTTGCTTGTCCTGATTTCACCAGCTCTCACCCCTGAGCGCACTCACTGCTTTTCTTATCACTTTTTTTCCTGGTAGATGCCAGAAACGTGCTTTCAGAGTCACTCCTGCTTCAGTTCTCTTTCCAATTGGTTTGCACATCATTATTTCTCCTGGGTTGCAATTAAATTCTTTCCTGGGACACTTGACCATGTTGACTATAAATCTACAAGATACTGTGATCACCAGCCCATGGTACATCTTCACCCGCCTTCCTGTTTCTTCCCTTATCCCTACAAAAGTCCCAGGCTACACATGTGTGGCTCCTGAGCTTTCTCTGGCATGCTGTTGCTTATTAAAGGGCTTAGAAGAGTTTTCAAGGGCTACTAGCACTTTAGAAACTCCATCTGTTGTCTTGGTGCTGGATATTTCTCATGCCTGGTTCTTGGTAACACGATTCACTAAAGGCCAAACTAGGCTCAGTCTGATTTTTCCCTTTCTTACTAACAGCCATGAACTTGACTGCTCAATTCAGCTGGCCCTGAAAGCACACTGCTGAGCTTTACTGTCAGCTCAGTCTTGTATTAAAGCCCTGACCCCTGCATGGACAGTCAGTGTCTGGCCCTACCCCAGCCTTTATTCTTCGTCTGTCTGTCAGCATGGTCCTTTAGTCCTCCGTCCCCAAATGCCCACACGTTCAGACTTCCTTCATAGTTTCTGGTTTCTTCTCACATGTCAAACTAGAAACATCCTTAGGAAAGGGACTTTTCAAAGCAGGAATATGCAGGGAAGAGTAGAGGATGGTTAACAGAAGAGACAGGAGCTTCCTCCTATCCCCGCAGAACTACTAGATCAAAAAGGAAATACTCGGGCGGCGCCTGTGGCTCAGAAGAGTAGGGCACCGGCCGCATATGCCGGAGGTGGCGAGTTCAAACCCAGCCCTGGCCAAAAACTGCAAAAAAAAAAAAAAAAAAAAAAGGATATACTCGGATATACTCCCCCTGTCAGAATCTGTGAATCCACATCGCATAAATTGGAGAGAAAAGGGTATGTCACAGCATCTTTTCAGGAAGGAGAAGCAGGAGCTAGATGCGTTTCAGAATAGATCTTGGTTCCCTTTTCTCATTGTAACATGGAAATGGAGAAACCAAAAGCAAAAGGCCGCCTTCTCACCTCATTTTGTAAATGAAAAAAAACCAAAAAACTTTAATTCAGTGAATTCACCTAGTTGCTGCAAATGTATCCAGTCGCCCATTCATTCTGCAGATATTTTTCAGCACCCAGTGTGTCAAGCAAGCACTAGCCTAGACCCTCAGTATGACCTGCGGTTGTAGGTGTAAAAATAGCACCATCCAAGCCTTACTTAATCTCCAAAATTGAAAGTAGTTGAAGCTTGTGTTTAGTTCAGCCCACTTCCTGCCTCTTACATGAGTTTATCGCAGGACCCAGGAGATGGACACTTGTAAGCAGGTGTGAGTTACAGATCAGACTCTGCCGCTTCCCCAGGCCAGCTGCACCTCAGAGCTGGCAATCACCAGCATCACCGCTTGGCAAGATACCTCTGCTGGGCAGTGGGTCTGGCGCAAAGGGAGGTCACCTAAGGCGAGTGCTTGCAGGTTTGTGAACTGCCGTCAGCACAGCCGACTCCAACAGTCTTACAAAACACGGAACTATTTTCCCCACCGACACCTTCATGTTGCTTTCTCTTGATTTTCCGCAGCCAGTCTTTTCCGGAACTCTAGAAATGTTCTTGACCACCCAGGCCCTCAGCAGAATAATGCCTGTTTGTGATGTTTCAGTAACCTCCCTGTTCGTGTCAATAAAGTATCTTTGAAAACCACTTGCTATGGTACACGTGTCTGCGCCATGGACTGTGGCTCCCCCCACCACCCCAGCCTGCAGCTCTGTACCCAGTCGGTGGATAGGGCAAGAAAATGGAAAACGCCTTTAACAGTGTGGAATTAAACACGCACCAATAATGGTGTGATCTAGCCTCGCTTCTCCCAGTTCCTCCTCTACACACATACAAAGAAATCTAAGAGTCACTTGTGGTTCTTGCCTGGCGTGAAAATGAGTTTCCTAACCAGGTGTCAAGGAGCTAACTGCAGAGCTGAGGAAGAGGAGGGCCAAACTGGCAGTGAGATTAAAAATCACCTTAGTATAATGCTGGCTGCCATAGTAAGAAATTTATGTGTGTATTTAAAAAAAATTAACATGTCTGAAATACTGAAGTTTGAGGCAATGCGTGGGACCCACGGTCACACAGTTGGGTTTACACTCAGGCTGCCTCCCTTCCCTGAGAAGGTGGATGGCCATGTGTGTATAGCTGTGCCTACACAGGTGGCTTGAGGATTTGCTGTGGGCATGTCTGGAAAGACTAGGAACATTGAGGGATATGAACACCGATGACTCAAACAAGAAACACGCACATCATTTATTAGTGTAGTTCAACACTTTTGTCTTTTAATTCATACTGTACTCCCATGGTTCTAGCTACTTTACATTAAGATTTGGCTGGGTAGCCTTGTATGTTTCTAGGTACTAGCAGTAAGTTTTCAGACCCTGCGCACAGCGCCAGGCAAAGTACAGTTAGAGATCCACATACAAACGGCCAGACAACTCCACTGCAGTCGGATCTGTTCTTTCTAGTATAGGCCCAGTGCAGGTGTTGGGGGCTGCTCCCTTCTGCCCCGCCCTGCCCCACTCCACCCCACCCCACCCCGCGTCAGGATTATCCAGGGGCCACCTATGGCCTCTGACTCGTCCCTCCCCACCTTGGAGTCTAGGTTGAGTGGGGGGAAAAAGCACCATGGGTTTGGGAAGATGGTCTGGTCCATGCAGAGAGTGGTCTGGCCCTAGAGTACAGAGCAGGGAAATGTGGGGAGCCACGCACAGCTGTTGGCAAAGACGGTTGCTTTCGCAATGCAATCTCAGCACGTGGCACCCAAGCTCATGCCGCCTCCCCAGACACAGCCAGCTGTCTTGCCTGGAGCAGAGGCTGCCATTTTGCTTCTGCAATGTCTTATGATGTGGAGAGAAGCAAGGACAGTCGAGGGGCAGAGATGACAACGTTCTTTAAGCCTTCACATGTTGGGGAGATCGTTGGATAGCAGCTCCTCTTGGCAGGCAAGGTGCTTCTTACCGGCAGCCAAGGCTCCAATCCGGGCTCCAGGGTCTGCTGAGGACCTTGAGTCACAAGACCTCTGTGCTGTCGCTCAGAAAATCAAAACCAGGAGCTGGCTGGGCTCACTGCAGCGGTGGCCAGAGCAGGAATGAGGTAATGAGGCTGGGCAGAGAGGCGGGAAGGGAGCTCTCTACACCATGTGCAAATTCCTGCTTCTCATTAGGAAAGCAGGGGCGTTAAAAGACGGCCTTCCAGAGAAATGCTCCTCTCCAACCCCAAACACATCTTCTGGAAGAAAACAGAGGTGGAGAGGTGCGGGGCCAGCCTGCTAGAGGTTGGGGGATGAGGGTTCAAGGATGTCAGAGGAATGGGATGATCATCCCACAGCCTAGAGAAGGGGGCCGAGCGAGGGGTGGTCAGGAAGAGAGGTCCTGGAGGTTCCTACTGGTGTCCTGGTGGGGGCACCTGGGGTGCAGGAGGTGACCACAGCCCAGCCATCTGGGGCAAGAGAGAAGAGTGCTGTTTCTCCTGGGGACCCTTGGAGGGAAGGGTTGGCTTTGGCTGTCCTGCCGAGCTTAAGAAGTGGCATAGTATGGCACAGAAAGGACCCTCCTGGAGCCACTAACAGTCCAGAAAGATTCTTTCCCTAGTCCCTACCCCAGGTTCTTATCCTAGAGCTGCTGCCTGCAAACGTAATAGGAATAGTCCGAGTCGGACACGGAGAGAATCTCCTTCTAACAAAGCATCCCTCTTAGGTCTCTGGTTCTTCTCCCCTCCTTATCTCCTAGGTTCTTAGCATCAGTGCTCTAAGGCAACCCAGGGATTTTAGCCAAAGCTTCATACTTAGTCCAAACCCCAACAGGGTTCTGGCTGAGAAGTGCTAGAACTGGACATGGCTTGTCTCCACTGCTTCCTCTATCTATAATGAGGAAGTCTGGGTAGAAGAAAGGCATCATAGCGCCTAGAGATGAAAGATGGGCGCCCTCCAAGATAAGATCATCTTTTCCTGGCTTAGAAAAAGCCCAAGGGAAGGCCCCTTCCCCAAACTAAGAGTAGGCCAAAGAAGGAAGAATCCCCCCCTACAAAGTCAATACTGAGCAATACATCACATTGAATCTCTCTGACACTGGGTCCCTCTAACCCTGTACACATTTTCACTATCCTGGATTTCCTGGGATCTTAGACCCTTCCTACCACACCTCTAAATACCAAGGAAGCTCTGGCCCAGAAAACGTGTTCCCTCCTGGCTGGGCAACTTCCAATTCTGAGGAAACTCAGTCTTGCCAGCCTCAGGCCTAATCTCAAAGATGATGCCAACACTGTAACCCACCTTGAAGTTAACCTAGCACCCCTCCTCCTGTTACAGGAGGCTACTGAAGCTCGGAGGGGGTGTGACTTGCCCAAGGCCCATGAAGCTAGTACGCAGCAGGGTCCTGGTCTCACAACGCTCAGTCCAGTGCTCTTCAGAGACAGCGTCAAGTTGCTGATCTTGGTGGCCTGAGATGTTGTCCCCTTGCCCCAGGGAGGTGAGTGGGGAAGGGGGAGCACTGTGGGTATGATGGGCTTCTTGGAGACCAACCTTATCTTTCTTCCACAGTAAGCGTGGACATTTAGACCCATTCATCTGTTCTTCACCTGGTTAGAAACTCTGCAAATTCTTTAATATTGAGAGCAATCTCTCAAATGTTTTGCCACATAAATCCTCGCAGAAAGACAGACCCCTGTGTGGCCTCAGCGTTCCTATGTAAAGAAAGACAAGAACACTGGCTGGAAGAAGTAACGTAAGCAGTGGGGGTTTGGCCTCTCTCTTGCGGGAGTTGCAATACCGTTTGTTTCACTCCCGGACTGCAAGCGTGAGTTCCCTTTTCTTTCATAAGTTATTGACTAAGGGGAAAAAGATCTTGTTTGGTGATGAATTGCTAATTTTCTCCTGGTTTCAAAGTGGAAAAAATATATGTATCTTACAACAGAGAGAGCTCGTAGGGATCCAGGGTTCTCAGGATACTTCCCTATCTGCACAGGTGGTTGCTGGGTTCACATCACCAGAGAACAGGAAGGTTCCTCTGACAGACTAAGTACCTTCCTCCCTGTCACGTCCCTGGATGGTCCCCAGAGATAAAGCAGAAGCTCCTTTGTTTTCTGTGGCCAAGTTTGCTTCATTGCCTTCCTCCCAGAAAACAACCCTTTTCTACGTCATCCCAAAGGTTCCACCACGCCACCTTGAATAATTAAAGAACTCAAGTCAATAATTAGGTATGGAAAAAATTTGAGAATTTATAGTTTTTGCATTCAAGAGTTTTTGGGAGTCGTTTTGGCTTTCAACTACTCCAAGGGGAAATTTCTGGCAGTCTGTACCATGCTCAGGGCCCAAGAGCCTTGAACCCTCACTCAAGTCCTGACAAGAACTTTACAGTGACCAAAAGGCCTGTGGGCACATGTGCCCTTGAGAGGGATGAAATGGAACCTCACATCTCCTTTTCTGGGAGGGATAATGACTCTAGCTGACCACCTGGAGCCTTCTCATCCTCCTCCCTTGGGGAGTGACCTGGGCGTGGACCCTCTTCTTTTCTGATCCTGCTCCCAGGGAAGTATCTAGGCCCTGCGCTCACTAAAAAGTTAAACACTTTTTTTTAAATTGCCACAGGTACCAGAATGTTTAAAGAAAACAACTTTGTTATTGAAGTAGGACAGTGATCAAATTTGCCTCCCTTTGTGCTGATGCTCTGGGACATCTGGGGTTCAGGGCTCCCTCTGTCTCAGGCATCGAGAAGGCCAGGAGGAGAACAAGCAATCGTGAAGAGCTCTCCCGGCCAAACTGGCTGTGATTCTCTCCTATTCCAGAATCTCTGTGAGCTCTGCCTGGGGCTGGCAGGACTCTTTTGCTCATTAAATGGAGAAATAGAAATTAGCGTGTGAAGAAAGATGAATGTGCCCAGAAGGGCCCCATGAATTCAAATCTATGCACTGGTCCCAGTGGGCCAACCCTCAGAAAGGCCCCAGATGGCTCACTCTTCTAACCCAGCAACTCCTACTCCTTTGTCATCTTATACTTCTCTGGGGCCAGAGACCAGAGAAGGATTTGCACCCCTTTCTCCACCAGAACTCCCACTCCCAAGTCCGAGAAACTCAGAATTTAGAATGGCTCCCCTGGGGCAGATATTTCATCAGGGCTTCTTCTGCCCAGACTTCTGCGCCTGGGCCAAATCCTTCCCTCCAATGGCTTAGATGTTTTCTCCATATGCAAAGTATCGCAGATAATTGTCTCCATTGGCTAATGGTGGTTCTATACTTAGAACTAAGTGCTACTGGCAACCCAGCGCGTGCCTTGGCTCACTTCTCACACAGCATTCTGTGGGTAGACCCTGTGACCCCGGTGTGGCTAAGGCATCCTCCCTCTCTCAAACCCTGGAGGGCCCAGGACACCCTAACTAATCCTAGAAATCAAAATGATAGCTCCAAGTGAAGGAATTAGAGCCACAGACCTGACTTGCTTATAACCACTAAGAAAAGAGGCTTAACAAGGTCGAAAATGCTCCACCCTGGCTAATAAACAATGTGCTCTTAAGGCACAGAGAAACAAGAGGACTTTAGGCACTAGAAAGTGACACTTCCCCCAGATCCAGCCTGGGAGAAGACCAAAGAGAGAACGGAGGTGGGAAAATCAGAAATCCCCAGCCCTTATTGGGTCCACACCCCACAGAGGTCGGAGGAAGGTGCAGGAGCGATTGATGGGTATCCCCTTCTGAGCACGAGTCCTCAGGAGCTTGCAACCCCACAAACGCAGCCTTCCCAGCTTTCAGACAGTCCTCTCCACCTGACGCTTCCTGTATGGTCCATATCAAGTGGGTGGCCTCCTATAGGCCAGTTTAGACGGGGCTCCTGCCCTCGGTGCTTCCATGTTCCCAAGAGAACGCCGGGGGGAAGCGTAGGGTAGGGAAGAAAAGATTCTCTTTTATTTTGGAAACAAATCAAAAGGGGATTGGGGAATGAAGCACCTTAAGCAATGCCCCCGTGAGACTTCTTTTTGAGACCCTAGGGTCTCCGTAGGCATGGCTCTGGCTCAGCATTTCCCTTCCGAGAGCCAACAGTGGCCAGCAAGGGAAGGGGTGGGGAGCAGAGGATGGGAGGAGGGTCAGGGGAGGTCGGTGCTGAGAGGGGGTCCCTGCCCTCCTCAGCCCTTCCACAGAAGGAAAGCGCTGCTCCGGCCAGCACAGGGGGCGGGAGGTCCCGCTCCTTCTCCCTGGTACATAAGCATTATCTGTTTAAAATCTGTATATAATATATATATTTATATTCTGTATATATATATATTTATATATATTTATATGGTCTATGTACATGTATTGCACAGGCCTCTTGCAGCCACCCCTGCTCCTGCCTTGTCAATGATAGCGGTTCCTCTTCTCTTCACTTTCGGACGTGTAGTCCCGGGACCTGATACCGCTCTGAAGGTTGATGAGTGAGTCCTTCATCTGTAAGACAGGAAGCCCCCCTCAGGCCTGGGGCCGCGCCCTCAGTGGGCCTCTCCTCCCACCAGCATCCCGCAAACACGCCTGAGGCTGGTCCCCAACCATGCCACAGAGCTGAGGAAGATGGGCTTGTAAAACAAGGGTAATTCTCAAGGGCATAGTTTCAAGCAGAAAGGGGAGAGGCGATACAGCATGGGGACCCATGTCCCTCCACCCCATAGAGCTCCCTGGGTCTCAGAGGTCTGAATCAAGAACTCTCTCAACGTGTTCAAATGCTGCAAGGACAGACTCCCACTTACCTGACCCTCTCATTCCATCCGATGTCCCTGCTGACCCTTAACATACTATGTCTATCTTTGTACATCAGCTGGGGACTCTTTCTGCCCTTGCCTATTCCAATCTCACTCATCTCTTTAGGCCCAGAACAAATCCAAACTTTGTCTGGCTCCCAGTCATCCTTCTCTTTCCTGGCCTCTCATATATGACCCAGGAGGCTCTGCACCGTGGTCATCTTTAATGACTTGGTTTTGTGTTTGCTGGGATCAGAGCTTATCCTTCCCTCGTACACTCAGGGGTGCTATGCAGAGAACTGAGGAGTCTCCTGGTTGGCACCCGTATCTGTGAATTAATGCTTTTAAGTGCTGGGATGGAGTCTACATGTTGCCATTCTAGCAGAAGAACGCTAAAGGGCCCATCAAAACACAACATATCTAAATACCGTCTCTGAGCTGAGCTGTTACAACACAAGACAACGTTTCCTGGGTAAATGGCTGTGGACTGGGGGATCCTTCGGTCCTTCTGCTTGATTGACTATTTTGTTCTCTCTGATTCTTTTACATCCTCTGCTCAACAGGGACGGGGGGCCCTTTACTGTTCTTTTAAAAGTTACTCTTAAAAGGAATGAAACATATCACCTCTCTTAACACTTATAGGGGAGAGTCCTATACATCTGACATCCCTAAGCCCCACTTTAACGGGATCCCTCCCAAAAGAGAACTCAGAGTAGGAGGAGACCTCTGGGTCATCCAGTTCCACTGTTCTCTATTTAATCCTTAAGTCCTCACCCATCTTCATTCCCATCATCCCTAGTCCATTCCGTTGCTGGACAGCTCTAACCCTAAGTAGTTTTTATTTGATGACTCAGAATTTTCCAATTGCTTCCACCCTGAATTCGGTGCTCTTGAGTTTTACTGTAAGTCTAACTCTTCTTTACCTGTTGGTCTGAAAACCATCCTGTCCTCCTCATCCCCGTGTTCCTTCCTCCTGGGAATATGCATAATTCCATCACCCCTTTTCCCTATGACAGGGTTTCCAACCCCTCGCTATGCTGTTAACCCTTTCTTGGGGAGGAAAGCCCTCTTTAAATGTGGCTCCAAAGCTAAACATGATACTCTAAACACATCAAACAGGATCTCGATAGAAGCAACTAAGATTCTCCAGCCTCAATTTAGAGCTAAGACCAAACTATAAATGGGAAATAATGCTTAATATTAACAAATACCTGCCATGTGCCATCAAATACTGACAGCAGTTCCATGAAGCCAAGATGACAATTCCAATTTTATAAATGAAAAAACTAAAGCTCACTAATATTAAGCCCCTAGTCACAAAAGTATTTAAGTGGCAAGGCTGGGATTCCATCTTGGGTTTGGCTGACCATAAAACATCAGAAAGTCACCCTTTTAGGAATAGAAATTTTATTACCACAGGACAGATCCTGAGTCTATTATATTCTTGATTCTCTTGCATTGCAAAGGTAGGGTCCCGCTTTCTTGACAACCCCATGGAAGCTCTTTTTATAAGGTATTAAAGGTTTTTTTTTTTTTGTGAGACAGAGCCTCAAGCTGTCACCCTGGGTAGAGTGCCATGGCATCACAGCTCACAGCAACCTCCAACTCCTGGGCTCAAGCAAGTCTCCTGCCTCTGCCTCCCAAGTAGCTGGGACTACAGGTGCCCACCCTAACTCCCGGCTATTTTTTGGTTGCAGCCGTCATTGTTATTTGGCGGGCCTGGGCTGGATTTGAACCTGCCAGCTCAGGTGTATGTGGCTGGCGCCTTAGCCCGTTGAGCCACAGGCGCCGAGCCAATACGATATTAAAGTTGTCTGGGAGAAAGAGGAAGCTCCCTTACTCCAAGAAACCTAAGCTAATCATTGATTTTGCACCAGGATGATTTTCTTAAATAGCCAGAT
>CAUYRH010174412.1:0-21665 GCA_963574655.1 Perodicticus potto
GGCTGGATTCGAACCCTCCAGCTCAGGTGTACGTGGTTGGCGCCTTAGCCCGTTGAGCCACAGGTGCCGAGCCCCTTTTTTTTTTTTTTTTTTTTTTGTGGAGACAGGGTCTTCCCAGGCTACTCTTGAGGTCCAGGCCTCAAGCAGTTCTCTTGCCTCAGCCTCCCTAAGTGCTAGAATTAGGAACGTGAGTCATCATGCCCATTCTGCAACCTTTCCCCTCCTCCTCAGTATCTTGGAAATTATTTTTATAGTGATGATAAAGACTCCTCTCTAGACCAAACTTTAGTGAGGTTCCTCAAAGAGTCTTACTTTATTTTGCAGTTTTTGGCCGAGGCTGGGTTTGAACCTGCCACCTGCGGCATATGGGGCCTGTGCCCTACTCCTTTGAGCCACAGGCACCGCCCAAAGAGTCTTATTTTTGACCAGGACTTGTCTTTGACTTGATAAGCCCAGTTTCAGCAAATCAAACCTCTCCCCACCCCCTTCGATACCCAAACAAGTTTCTTTTAGTAATTTTCTGTGTATTCTACTTGTCCTTGTTGTATCTGGAGTTGAGTTCAGTCTGTTTGCACTAATGCAGTAGTCTTCATTCTATTTCAGTAATCTTCAGTAAGGTTTTTCTTTGTAGGAAGGAAAAGTTGATCAGATGTCAAAGGTGGGAGGAAAAGAAGCTTGACTGGATATGAAGAGTGGGAAGATTTTCCCTAAACTGGGTTGGCAGGATTCTTTTTTAAAATTGGAGTGAGCAGGTCAAGGAAGACCCTGGTCAGAAGAGGGTTTAGAGGAGTCTGACTACAGTCAAGTCAAGGAGGGAGTCCTTGTCAGTGTACTGGTTAAAATGATCTCTTGTACCATTAGAGCTGTTTGTTCTTCATTTGGGAAACACTTTTATAGTTTAGTTATTTCCCAGTTAATGAACATTTAGTTTATTTCTAATTTCTTATTATTTTCTTTTTCTTTGATTCATAAAATGCCTGAATCTGGCATCTAGCGTCTTACTATTTTAAGTTTGGTTTTTTTTTTTTTTTAATTGAGACAGAGTCTCGTTTTATCACCCTTGGTAGAGTACCCTGGCATCATAGCTCACAGCAACCTCACACTCTTGGGCTCAAGCGATTCTCTTGCCTTAGCCTCCTAAGTAACTGGGACTACAGGTGCCTGCCACATACACTGGCGCCTGTTTGTTTTGTTTAGCGGGCAATGGCCAGGTTTGAACCCACCAGCCCTGGACCATGTGGCTGGTGCTCTAACCACTGAGCTACGGGTGGCCAGCCTATTTTCAGGTTGTGCAAGCCTTCTTATATAGTTATGCTGGTAATTGGTCAGGCTAAATCTAAATAAATGGAGTTCCTGGGTCATAGGATAGATACCCTTAAATTTTAATAAATACTGCCAAATTGGCCTTTCCCCTTTGTTATACTACTTCATATTCCCATCAGCAGTCCATAATAGCATCCACTTCCCAAATTCTCAGTCATACTTGATTTTTTGGACTTTCTAGTTGTTAACATTCCGATGCATTAAAAGTGATATATTGGCTTGGCGCTTGTAACTCAGCGGCTTTGGTGCCAGCCACACACACTGGAGCTGGCAGGTTTGAACCCAGCCTGGGACTGCCAAACAACAGTGACAACTACAACTCCCCCCCCAAAAAAAATAGCTGAACATTGTGGTGGGCGCCAGTCCTCCCAGCTACTTGGGAGGCTGAGGCAAGAGAATCACGTAAGCCCAAATGTTGCTGTGAACTGTGACACTACGGCACTCTACTGAGGGTGACATAGTGAGACTCTGTCAAAAAAAATAAAAATATAAAAGTGGTATATCTTTGTTTCAATTTGTATTTCCTTGATGACTAGTAAATTTGTGATTTTTTACATATTCCATTTTCATTTCTTATTCCTAATTTTTTAAATCTTTGCCTTTTCTTCGAGATCAAAACTCACCAATGAAGACTTCAGGAAACTTCTCATGACGCCAAGGGCTGCACCTACTTCTGCACCACCTTCTAAGTCACGTCATCATGAGTAAGTCTTCAGGTGATCCAGCCTGTTGCCCATCTTTCTTCTTGATCCTTCCTCTTTCTTTCTACTAAACCAGAATGTGCTAGGAACTGGAAAACTAGTTATTTATTTTTATTTTTTTGTAGAGACAGAGTCTCACTTTCTCGCCCTCAGTAGAGTGCCGTGGCGTCACACAGCTCACCGCAACCTCCAACTCCTGGGCTTAGGTGATTCTCTTGCCCCAGCCTCCCGAGTAGCTGGGACTACAGGCGCCCACCACAATGCTCAGCTATTTTTCTGTTTTTTTTTTGTAGAGACAGAGTCACTTTCTCGCCATCGGTAGAGTGCCGTGGCGTCACACAGCTCACAGCAACCTCCAACTCCTGGGCTTAGATGATTCTCTTGCTGCTCAGCCTCCCGAGTAGCTGGGACTCCAGGCGCCCACCACAATGCCTGTCTATGCTTCTGTTTTTTTTGCAATTCGGCTGAGGCTGGGTTTGAACCTGCCACCTTCGGTTTATGGGGCCGGCACCCTACTTGATGAGCCACAGGCGCCGCCCTATTTTTCAGTTTTTGCAGTTCGGCTGAGTCGGGGTTTGAACCTGCCACGTTCGGAGCATGGGGCAGGCGCCCTACCAGATGAGCCACAGGCGCCGCCCAAAACTAGTTCTTTTTTGAAGCCTGTGTTTCTTATTTTTTCCATGTGGAGAGTGAAGCTCCAGGGATGACTGGAATGCCCTATTGTCACTGTTTCTGAGTATGTTCCATGAACCATTGTAGTAGAGTTTCTGGTGGTGTAAATGGGCAGATTTGGGGTCTGTTTCAGCACTATAGACTCAGACTCTCTGAGGCAGATGCCTGGAGATATATAATTTTAATAGTCTCTCAGGTGTTTATGAAGCTTTTTAAAGTTTGAGAGCCTCTCACCTGCAAACATTGACCTGATCTCTGCCTGATTGAAGCTGTTGGTATTCTGGGTTTTTCTTTCATCCTCTGGGTTACTGCTTGGGGTTTCTGGGGCTGTGGCAATATGTTGCTATTAGCGAATTTCTTGTCTTCTAGGATGCCAAGAGAATACAATGAGGATGAAGATCCAGCTGCAAGGAGGAGGAAAAAGAAAAGGTGAAGGAAGAGTGGAGGGATGTTAGGTTTTAAGGTAGATAGTGTTTGGGATAAAGCACTAAGAGCTAATCATTAGGCTAAAGACTGTTATATTGAGGATCTTTGCTTCCTTAATGAAGAGACGTGCTACTTAAGAGTGGCAGTGTAGGGCTTGGAGTCAGCCTGCCTATATTTAAATCTCATCATGACTGGTTTCTTGCCGTAGAACCTCTGGCATTTTGCTTAACCTCTCTATAGTCGTGAGAATAGCTTTTATCAGGTTGTCACGAGCCTCTACTGTGATAGTGCATGTCAGCACTTAGCACCTGTGCCTGGCGTATGGTAACCATTCAAGAAATCTTTGCTTCCCTCGTTGTTATCATCATCATCATCATTATTTATTATATGTTACTTAACTTTCTGTTGCCACCTTAAGAAACTCGACCTGTCACTTCAGAATTCTCTATTTTTTTTTTTTGAGACAGAGTCTTATTTTGTCAGCCTGGGTAGAATACCGTGGCATCATAACTTATAATCTCAAACTCCTGGGTTTGAGCAATCCTCTTGCCTCAGCCTCCCGAGTAGATAGGACTACAGATGCCTGCCCCAACACCTGATACCTGGTGTTTTGTTTTCTATACCTGGTACTTTGCTTTTTCTCACTCTTGGGGGTGGAAGAGCAAGGAATGAGTTATTTTCAGCTGAAATTTAGAAGGTGATAAAAATTTAGAGTATTTTCTGATTTCTGTGTGGAAGGTTCTTGTACCTGTCGAGAATTAGTAAGACTTGGGAGGCATTAAAGAATTCTGAAGTAGGGCGGTGCTTGTGGCTCAAAGGAGTAGGGTGCTGGTCCCATATACCGGAAGTGGTGGGTTCAAACCCAACCCCAGCCAAAAAAAAATGCAAAAAAAAAAAAAAGATTTCTGAAGTTGCTGGGCACAGTGGCTCATGTCTGTAATCTTAGTACTCTGGGAGGCCGAGATGGGTGGATTGTGCAAGGTCAGGAGTTTGATACCAGACTAAGCAAGAGCGAGATCCTGTCTCTACTGAAAGTGGAAAAACTAGTCAGGTGTTGGGGCAGGCACCTGTAGTCCTATCTACTTGGGAGGCTGAGGCAAGAGGATTGCTCAAACCCAGGAGTTTGAGGTTATAAGTTATGATGCCATGGTATTCTACCCAGGCTGACAAAATAAGACTCTGTCTCAAAAAAAAAAAAATAGAGAATTCTGAAGTGACAGGTGGAGTTTCTTAAGGTGGCAATGGAGCAGTATGTTTATGAGCTGGAAGAAGCCTTAGTTCTTGTTTTGAGGATTATGAGTGCATATATGAGCGTTCCCCATAGAGAGGAGGATGGAGATAGAGGGAAATAGGCAGAACAGTTCTTTTCACCTTCAGATAGCTGGTGAGCCTGACACATACACCTTTCTGTGGTCACAGTTATTATGCCAAGTTGCGCCAACAAGAAATTGAGAGAGAGAGAGAGCTAGCAGAGAAGTACCGGGACCGTGCCAAGGAACGCAGAGATGGTGTGAACAAAGATTATGAGGAAACTGAGCTCATCAGCACTACAGCTAACTACAGAGCTGTGGGCCCCACAGCTGAGGCGTGAGTACCTGGGGGACCAGGGCATGGTTCTCTCAGCATCCTAGAGTATATAATCACTACATGAACTCTTCCTCTTTTCATGCTCTGGTGCCATTTCAAAAGGCACTTGGTATTCACAAAGGACTGTTCTAATGTGGCCTTTTTCATTATATAGGGACAAATCAGCTGCAGAGAAGAGAAGACAATTGATCCAGGAGTCCAAATTCTTGGGTGGTGATATGGAGCACACCCATTTGGTGAAAGGCTTGGATTTTGCTCTGCTTCAAAAGGTGAGTCCTAGTGGGCAAGTGGGAAATTATTCTAGAGTGCCGAAAGCTCTTGTATAGACCTTGCAAGGTGAGGAGGAAGATTCCTGATAGTTTAGACCATCAAAAGAATGGCTAAAGGTGGCCCCTTCATAAGCCTGATTGCTAGTCATCCTTTAAGTTTTAGCCTAAATTTTATTTCCTTGGAGAAACCTTTCTTGATCATGTAGGTGTAGGTAAGTTCTACCCTTCACCTCCCTCTTCCTGCAGCCTTGCATGGCCCCTCTATTTCATTTATCATAGCAGTTATTATACCTTATTGAGATTGTTTGATTTGTCTCACCTAGTATAAGTTCCATGAGAACAAGGATGGTATCTGTGTTGTTTAATATTGTGCTCTTAGTCCCTGGCACAGTATGGTAGAATGCAGAGATTTTCAGCCAGTTTGCCATGTACACTTTTAAAGATCATTAATTATTTTCAAAACAAATTCAAAGCACAGTAAGTATACTTTTTTTTTTAAATCAGCATAATTTAAGTGTGTTGTGGAAGTTCAACTATAGGTTCAAGTGTGCCGTGAGATAAAAAAGGTTGAAAAACACTGCTATAGTGGATATTCAATAAATATATAAAGAATGAATATGGTCTTCTGGATCCTTGAGTGTGGTTTTATGACTGAATCCAAACTTCATAAAACAAATCCTTTTAATAAAGGAATTTGTACAGTGAAGCTCAGATTCAGTTGAGGGGTTGCCCTTGGGGATTTGGAAGGCCACATGTGGACTGAGGCTGCAAGTTCCACACCCCTGGCTAAACCCTAGTTGTTTTCCTGTTAGGTACGAGCTGAGATTGCCAGCAAAGAAAAAGAGGAAGAAGAACTGATGGAAAAACCCCAGAAAGAAACCAAGTAAGTAAACATTAGAGAACGCTTGAACATTTAGAAGGATGGGGACCTAAAGTAGGAGCACATTTAGCAAAAAAAAAAAAAACCAAACAATATTTTTTTTTTGTCTTTTCAGGAAAGATGAAGATCCTGAAAATAAAATTGAATTTAAAACACGTCTGGGTGAGAACACAGCTTATATATTATTGACTATATAGTCTAGGTGAATTGTAAGGAATTTAATGCTCTGGGTAGGATATGCTTCCTCAACCTCTTTTCCTCTTTCTTGCCCCTAAAACAACTAATCCCATTAAAATACTCCAATAAGACTTAGACATGGACTTTGTTATTTCATATGTTATTTTATGTCTCCCGCATTAGATTGGAAGCTTTTTCAGGTTGAGGCTTACGCATTAAAGGAGGTAGCATTGTTGGTGATTAAAAGCTCAAAATGTAGAGTCAGATGTGGGTTTGAATCCTGATGATGAAACTGTACTAGGTATGCGATTTTTAGGCAACTAATTCTGTTCACCTGTAAAAACTGGGTTAATATTTATCTCGTGAGATTATTGTAGTAATGAAAAAATATATGAAGTGTATGACATGATGTCATATTGAGCAGGTGTGCCGCTGTTTTTGAGATAAAGTCTTTCTCTGTTGCTCAGGCTGGAGTGAAGTGGTGTCATCATAGCCCAGTGCGACCTCAAACTCCTAGGCTCAAGTGATCTTCCTGCCTCAGCTTCCCAAGTAGCTGGGACTACAGGCGTGTAATATCATGCCTGGCTAATTGTTCTATTTTTTGTAGCGACAGGGTCTTAGGAGAATAGTCTTGAACTCCTGCCTGGAACAGTCCTGAAGCCTTAGACTCTCAAAGTGCCAGGATTACAGGCATGAGCCACTACAACTGGCTGCTTTTTCCCCCATTATTATAAATATTACCTAAACCTCATCCTCCTTCGTCACAGGGTCAATGCAATGTAGGCACATAGTGCCCTGACACAGGCAATGCAGAAGAGTGGTTAGGCAATGTAGAAGAGTGGTTGGACTTAGACTGCCTGGTTCTCATTCTTTGCTCTGTTACTTGGTAGCTGTATAACTCAAGGTAAATTACTTAATTTTCAGCCTTAGTATTCTTACTAGTAAAAGGGGGATAATAATGCCCACCTCAAAGAACTGTTTGAGGTTCAAATGAAGCAAAGCATGCATAGCACTTGGCATAATGGCTGGACAACATAAACATTTCAGTTGTAGTTGTCGTTGTTTGGCAGGCCTGGGCTGGATTCAAACCCACAAGCTCTGGTGTATGTGGCTGGTGCCTTAGCTGCTTGAGATACAGACGCTGAGCCAGCATAAACATTTTAAATGGCAGCTGTTTAATTGTAGAATAGCTGTAGAATTGTTCTCATTGGTTACTTGCTACTTTTCCTTTTTTTGTAGGGCGCAATGTTTACCGTATGCTCTTCAAGAGCAAAGCATATGAGCGGAATGAGCTATTTCTGCCAGGCCGCATGGCCTATGTGGTAGACCTGGATGATGAATATGCTGACACGGATATCCCCACCACTCTTATCCGCAGCAAGGCTGATTGTCCTACCATGGAAGTGAGTGATCTGAGTCCTGTGAGCCTGTCACATGAGCTTCAAAGCTGGGAATCAGCCTCACCTCCGCCCTGTTCCTTGTCTGCCGCATTAAGTTCCTATTCACTTTTTACTTCCTAAATCTCAATCAAATCCATTCACTTTTCTCCCTCTCCACCAATAATGTAATCTAAGTCTAAGCCATAATCTCTTGCTAGAACTATTAAAAGAGGCTTCTAATTGGTTCTGCACTATTCTTGTTTCCTTCAATATGGTATTTCTTTAATTGAGATGTTATTTACATGCCATATAATTCATTCTTTTATCGTGTACAGTTGATGGTTTTTAGTATATTTACAGAGTTAATGTAACCATCATCACAATCAGTTTAGAATATTTTCTTTTCTTTCTTTCTTTCTTTCTTTTTTTTTTTTTTTTTTGAGGCAGTCTCAATCTGTTGCCCTAAGTAGAGTGCTATGGTGTCATAGCTCACAGCAACCTTCAACTCTTGGGCTCAAGTGATCCTCTTGCCTTGGTTTTTTTATTTTTAATAGAGATGGGGTCTTGCTTTTGCTCTGGCTGGTCTCAACTCCTGAGCTCAAGCAATCCACCCGCCTTGGTCTCCCAGACAATTTTAGAACAGTTTTATCACTCTAGAAAGAAACCCTATACTCTTCAGCCATCACCTCCCACCCAATCTTTTCATCCCAGCACCCATAGCAGTATTTACATATGACTAAGGAGGTGATCTTTTTTTTTTTTTTGGTAGAGACAGAGTCTCACTTTATCACCCTCGGTAGAGTGGCGTGGCGTCACACAGCTCACAGCAACCTCCAACTCCTGGGCTTCGGCGATTCTTTTGCCTCAGCCTCCCGAGTAGCTGGGACTACAGGCACCCACCACAACGCTTGGCTATTTTTTTGTTTTGCAGTTCAGCCGAGGCTGGGTTTGAACCCGCCCCCTTCGGTATATGGGGCCGGTGCCCTACTCACTGAGCCACAGGTGGTGCTCTAAGGTGATCTTTTTAAAACTTAAAATTTTTCTCTGCAATGGTATAGACATTGTTTTATGGTATTTCTTTTTTTTTCTTGAGACAGAGTCTCACTATGTTGCCCTACATAGTGTGCTGTGCTGTCACAGCTCACAGCAACCTCAAACTCTTGGGCTTAAGCTATTCTCTTGCCTCAGCCTCCCAGGTAGCTGGGACTACAGGCACCCACCACAACGCCTGGCTATTTTTTTGTTGCAGTTGTCGTTGTTTAGCTGGCCTTGGCTGGGTTGGAACTGACCAGCCTCGGTGCATGTGGCCGGCACTGTAACCACTGTGCTACAGGTGCTGAGCTGGTTTTTCATTATTGTTAGGATAAAGAGCAAAATCTTTACCATTGCTTACAAGCCCATGCAGTGTCTGGCCTCTTAAATCTTTTTTCACCATGCCTCCCTATTGTTTGTTCTCTAGTTCTCCTGACTTTCTTAAATGACCTAGATTTACTTTTGACCAAGAACCTTTGGGCAAGCTGTTGCATCTCTCTGGGATGTCCTTTCACAACAACTCCTTTCCCTGTCTTCACCTAGTTTATTTTAACTCACTTATCCTTTACTTTGTTAGGTGAATGAATGAACAAATGGGAAGATTCCTGCTCAGTGGGAGAATATTCTTGGTTCTTGTGTTTTCAGGCCCAGACCACACTGACCACAAATGACATTGTCATCAGTAAGCTCACCCAGATCCTTTCATACCTGAGGCAGGGTACCCGCAATAAGAAGCTCAAGAAGAAGGATAAAGGTACTTGGATGGTTAGGGAGAGAAATCCTACTTCCAGAGGTGTGTTTAGGGATAGAACCAAGGTGTCCTGTAGCCTTTCTCTCCTGGGGAGCAAAGAAAAATGGGAGTAATGGAGCATTATTAAGGAGCTGGTTACAAGTTTTATATGCTTTACCTACCTATGAAGCAATGGTCAGGTTTAAAGCATGGGAGGGAGGAGTGAGTAGCTTTGTACTGTGTTTAAATAGAATATGTTAAAAAGGACATTGAGCGCTGGATAGGATGGTGAGACTGAATGGAATTAACTCAGGAGTGTATTTCTGATTCCTCTCTTTATATTTCAGGGAAATTGGAAGAAAAGAAACCTCCTGAAGCTGACATGAAGTATGTATCCTAGCACTTAGCACCTGATCAGAGGGAAAAGGCTGGGTATTTCCTGTCTTTGGCCTTATGGGGAGGCTTTGGTATGAAAATCTGGAGAAATGGTCAGGGGAAGTTAAGGTATGTGTGACATTAGCCAGCTAGTGATCTTTATTTTCCTAGCATTTTTGAAGACATTGGGGATTACGTTCCCTCCACGACCAAGACACCTAGGGACAAAGAGCGTGAGAGATACCGGGAACGGGAGCGTGATCGGGAGAGAGACAGAGATCGTGACCGAGAGCGGGAACGAGAACGGGATAGAGAACGAGAACGAGAGCGGGAAAGAGAGAGAGAAGAGGAAAAGAAGAGGCACAGCTACTTTGAGAAGCCAAAAATAGATGATGAGGTGAGATGTGGGTTCTTCGTACTAGTAGGTAGAGGTGCGCCTCTCTGCCTACCCAGGCAGGTACAAGGCCCTTCTATTATATTGGCACATCATGGCTCCACAGCAGCAACTGGGTCAACTGATCCAGAGTAGGAAACATCCTGGAAATGGGGGCAAGGTAGAGGAAGGAATTGATTCAGACTTGGGGGAGGGATGAGTAAGAATCTCTTGTGGTGACATTTATCTCTTTTTTTTTTTTTTTTTCTAGCCCATGGATGTTGACAAAGGTGGGTTGTATCCGCAGCATCTTGCAATTGGCTCTAGTAGTCCTGCTTTCCCCTGGGCTGAGAGTCTGACCTAGAGCTCAGAGCTGTCAAAGGTGGGATTGGGGAACTTCCTGGTTCTGGGTTCTCATAAGAACCATGTCTTGCTTTATGGAATGGCCATCTTAATGGCAGGGCAAATGGCATGTTTGCTCTAGATATATTTCTTTTGGCTCTGCAGTTCTGAAAAGGTGAGGCAGAAGTGAAGTGTACAAAGTCCTGGTTAGCCTACTCTTGTGTCAATCAGAGTAGCTCATTATTAGTTGGAGTTATTTAAAACTTTATTATGATAAAAAAATTAAGTTGTCAAAAAAATGTTTTTCTGAAAACTATAGGTTGGAAGTATGTTGTGGGTAGAAAGTTTCAGGGTTCTCTTTATACCTAGGACCTGGGTCAGCCAAGGAGTTGATCAAGTCTATCAATGAAAAGTTTGCTGGGTCTGCTGGCTGGGAAGGCACTGAATCATATCCTTATTTTAATATGCTCCTGGGTTCTTCTCTTTTTATTCTAACTCTGCTTGCCTCCCTGCTGCTTCCTTCTCCCTACCTTCCATTTTGTGCTGAATTTTAACAGGGCTGAAACTGTACCTCGTTCCTTCCCCATACACTCATTGAAGCTCATGACCTCTCCTTAGAATTTTCATGTTGTGTCTTCTAGCCCTTGGCCTCTCCTGCCTAAGGTTTGTCTGTGATAAGTGGAATTCTATCTTTGTTTTCTTTAACATAACATATGCTAAAGAAGCCAGAAGACAAAAAGCAGCTGGGAGACTTCTTTGGCATGTCCAACAGTTATGCAGAGTGCTACCCAGCCACGTATGTGAAACCCAGTTGAGGGGAGGCTGGGATAATGGGAGAGCAAGTTGTGGGGGTGAGGTGGAAATTTGATTTGCTGGGACTCAGGAGTACTCCTGGGGTGGCCATTCCTATGCAGACAGTCTCACTCTGTTGCCCCAGGCTAGAGTGCCATGACATAGGTCACAACAACCTCAAACTCCCAGGCTCAAGTGATCCTCCTGCCTCAGCTTTTTGAGTAGCCAGACTACAGGCACCCACCATGACACCGGGCTACTTTCTACTTTTCTACTTTTAGTAGAGACAGGGTCTCACTCTTGCTTTTGCTGGTCTTGAACTCCTGAGCTCAAGCAATCCACCTACCTCCGCCTCCCAAAATGCTAGGATTACAGGCATGAGCCACCTCGCCTGGCCCATATATCCTCTTAGTTGGGTAGGCTTCCAGGTGAACCATAGGGGTCTGGGTCTATAGCATCTTTTTAACTGTTTTTTCTCTTTAGGATGGATGACATGGCTGTGGATAGTGACGAGGAGGTGGATTATAGCAAAATGGATCAGGTATGTAGTTAGAAGCATATTGGGGCCTTTGGGCAGTTACTCTTTCATACATTATAGCCTTACCCACTACCCCAAAAATCTGTCTCTCATTTACTGAGATCCCCACCTCCTTCAGCTACAATAGTAGAAGCAGCAGCATGGGGTCATGAGTAGCTTAGCTGTTTTAAGTCTGTATAAGACCAAATGAAATAGGGCAAAAAAATGTTTTTCCTACAGCAAAGTGCTAGGCTTCCGATCCTAGGCAAGTTTATTTATTTATTTTTTTGAGACAGAGTCTCACTTTGTCACCCTCGGTAGAATGCCATGGCGTCATAGCTCATAGCAACCTCAAACTCTTGGGCTCAAGCAATTCTCTT
This sequence comes from Perodicticus potto, assembly GCA_963574655.1. Taxonomy (NCBI): domain Eukaryota; kingdom Metazoa; phylum Chordata; class Mammalia; order Primates; family Lorisidae; genus Perodicticus; species Perodicticus potto. The sequence continues at coordinate 11,956 of CAUYRH010174412.1, forward strand.
GTCTCAGCCTTCTGAGTATCTGGGACTACAAGTGCCCACCACAGTACCCTGCTATTTTTTAGAGACGAGGTCTCACACTTGCTCAGGCTGGTCTCAAACTTGTGAGCTCAGGCAGTCCACCAGCCTTGGCCTCCCAGAGTGCTAGGATTACAGGTGTGTGCCACACACTGGCCCACAAGTGTTGATGTATAAGTAGAAGGGGCAGAAGGAATTATAGTTCTTATAAGAGTAACTAAATTTTATTCTAGCTGCGATTGAAGTTTCCCTGTAAGTCAAAATTTTGAAAAAGTCAACACAACTCTCCTAATACCATTAATAGTGAAGAAATATTTAGTTCCTCTGTTGTCATTGTATTGCAATAGCATGGTTTAATCTTTGATCCATGTTCAATCCTGCCTTTACTGTTGAGTAATTTTGCGACCATGCCAAATTCTTTTACTACTTAGGCCTTAGTTACCTCATCAGGAAATATAATTCCCTCTTCATAGACTTTTGGGAGAGTGAAATAAGATGTGTTTAGTATTCACAATAATGCCTGGCATGTAGTAGCTATGTAGTAAATGTTTGTTATTTATTAGGGTAGGATTTACGAATGGTGAAAGCTGGGATTGTGGGAGAGTCTGAATTCAATCAAGGGTTAAAATTCCATTTCCACTGACATCTCTTCCTTCCCTGTCCTCCCATTCTGTCCTGCAATAGGGTAACAAGAAGGGCCCCTTAGGCCGCTGGGACTTTGATACCCAGGAGGAATACAGCGAATATATGAACAATAAGGAGGCCTTGCCTAAGTGAGTCTATGCTGAGTATGGGCAGAAAATGAGGAGGACTATGATGATTTGGTAAAATAGCCCATACTGGGTTAGAGTGTGTAGTCTGGCTGAGATCCAAATAGGTTCTTTGACCCTGGGGCTCTGGGAAATCCTTGCTGCTATTATACAACCTTTGATGCCTTTTTCCCCCAAATGCACTTGTTTTTATGTCAGAGCTGCATTCCAGTATGGCATCAAGATGTCGGAAGGGCGGAAAACCAGGCGCTTCAAGGAGACCAATGACAAGGCAGAGCTTGATCGCCAGTGGAAGAAAATTAGTGCAGTAAGTGGGACTGCATCTTCGGTGGGAGGGTTTCAGCTGGAAGGAGATACTGGCCTACAATCCAGGAACAAGCAGGGGCTTGGAGAGCCATAAGATGAGAGAGATTAGCTTGGGCCTCAGGTTAGCATGGACTGGTAGCATGACTACAGATAATCCCTCTTCTTTTTGTAGATCATTGAGAAGAGGAAGAAGATGGAAGCTGATGGGTGAGCAGCATAATTCTTCCTCTGTGGTACTGGTGGTAATTGCATACTGTATTGATCATATGCTGACCCATATCTTTTCAATTGCAGGGTTGAAGTCAAAAGACCAAAATACTAATCTCCAGGTTAATACTCATTCTCCACAAGGAGAATTTCCATAAAGATGTGCTCCCCCCTGCTTGCTTTCTACAATTTCCACCAAGGTTGCAATATGTTTTTTCTGAATGTACATAAAATTTTATTGTATAATCATTCGGTTCCATTAAAATTGGTTGACCTGCTGTCTTTATGTTGAACATCCCCTGCTAGGACCCCTGGAGCACCAAGAAGACTTAATTCCACTGGTTGTATAAAATCCCATACAGGAAGTCTTTATCAGTTCTTCCTGAGCTGTCATTCTAGATTCATAAATAATAAAGATGTTTACCAGTTATTGTGATCAGTGGAGAAGGAATAATGACCTTCACTGATGGGCAAATGGTGGAGAGAGGGGAATGTAAAAATGATTGGTCTTAAATGTTAGAGTCATTTAGGTTTGCCTAGTCCTAGGACATAGATTCCCTGGGAATTAAGATCAGCCAACTGGGCTACCAGTCTGATCCCAAGGCTGTTCAGGAGTGGGCTCTGGGTGAAGGTATGTAATAAAAGTCATTTGTGGGTGGGAACAAAAACCTTTTGAATTTATGCCCCCCCCCATGAGCTTTAGTAATGCCGAGTATAAATCATTTCCTCCTTGGCCGAAGGGATAACCTTGGGGGAAAGTGCCTTGGGATTAGAATTGGTATACCCTGGCCCTGCAGGTACAGGAATTCCTTTCCTAGGCCAGAAGACTATTGTACCCTTCATTACTCTGAAACATTTGCCAAGGCCCATAGTGGGCCTATTGGTCTTTGTGTCACTCCATCCACTGCACTTTTCTTCCTGTCTGCTCATTGCCAGCACTTTGGTCTGGTGATCATCATTAGGGTTGACCATTTCTGGCTAGATGCCATGCTACTGCTACTAACTATCTTGAGCCTAAGACCTGGGGGCCTATCAGATCCAAGGAAAGCTAGAAAATCACTTCAGCTGTTGCCTTGATTTTGATCATTTTCACTTTGATGACAGGCTTTTTGAAGACGCCAGGTTTACATGACACTGAAGGGGTTGAAATTGAGCCCTGTCTGCAACAGCGTCTAAAATAGCTGATTTTGGACAAATGATATCCTGATCCCATGTTTATAGACAGTCCTAATTAGGAAAAAGTTCACGGAGATTTGGCTCTGGTGAAGATACCTGGAAGATCATTAAAAGCAAGACCTATGGGTTGACTGTGGGTTTGAAATTATGTTTCTGCAAGTACCACAAACCTCATAGAAGTGACCAAGACTTTCTGGTTGGCCACTAGTGACAAAGAAGCTCAACACCACACAGTAACTTTCCCAGTTACTCAGCGAAAAGGACATACTGCTTCTGTGAGGTCCCAAACCTTTCACTTCTCTCTAAGGGTGTTGGGATGAGCATGTAAGATGGCTTAGAAGGCTTAGTACCACAGAGATGTGAGCAGGTTCTCTTCAGCCTCAGAAGCACCTGCACATCTGCCTCAACCATGCAGGGTCCTCCCATCTTTTTTTTTTTTAATGTTTTTATTTTACTTTTTGAGACAGTCTCAAGCTGTTCCCCCTGGGTAAAGTGTTCTGGCGTCATAGTTCACAGCAACCTCCAACACTTGGGCTCCAGCGATCCTCTTGTCTCGGGTTATTTTTTTTTTTTTCTATTTTAGTAGGGACGGGGTCTCACTTTTGCTCAGGTTGGCCTCGGACTCATGAGCTCAAGATAACCACTCGCCTTGGCCTCCCTGAGTGCTAGGTTTACAGGCGTGAGTCACCGTGACCGGCCAGTACTCCCACCTTTGTGGAGCCTTTGGTAGCAGAGATGCCCAGAATGTCAGCTGTCATGCTCACTTTCTTCCTCTTTAGCAATTCCTTGGTAACTCTGAGCACCTCTTCTGCCAGGGTCTTGGGCCAAACGATAGGAAACAGCGAAGGAGCGATGATCCTTCGGCCACGAATATGTTGGATTGCCCAACTTGAGCGTGCCCTCGGTTGCCTGCTGTCCAAGCTCCCCTATGCCATTTTTTGCTGCTTTCTGAGCGGCTACCCTGGTTGTCACTTGACAACCACTTGGGTTTCATTAAGCCAGAATGACTAGGGTCCCTCTCCTATCCAAAGGCTATTAAGGGCTAGGATGGAGCAGGATGAAGGGAAAGGATTTAAAGGCAGTTCCCAGCTTTACGTTGTGACTAGGTAGGAGGGAATTACAGTCACATCATTTAGTTAGTTCCAGTCCGGATCACAGGAAGACCAGTTAAGTGGCGAACCTTGGGGGCGAGCCACTTCAGCCAGCCCCACCCACACCGGTAATGTGGCCAGTGAACCTTCCCCCGGGTGACCTAGAACGCACCAGTCATTTCGGGCCCCGCCCTTGAGGCGGAAGCTGTGCTCTGCGCCACGCCCCCTCCGGTGTGGCTAGTTCCGGGGCAGACGAGCCTTCTGTGGTACAGTCCTGGCATGGACCGCACGTGTGAAGAGAGGTCCGCTAAAGATGGGAGCGACGAGGAGGACCTGGAAGCCCCGGCCCGGATCCGGGACACCCCAGAAGACATCGTGCTGGAAGCGCCGGCCAGTGGGCTGGCATTCCATCCGGCTCGCGACCTACTGGCTGCAGGGGACGTGGACGGAGACGTGTTCGTGTGAGTGCGAGGCAGGGCCTGGGGCTTTGAGTCTGGAAGCTCTCCAGGGATGGAACTGGGAAGAGGAGGGAGGAGACAAAGTTGCAGGGAGACAAGTTTTTCAAGACAGATTCGGTCGGATTCAGTAACATTAAGTTTCGAACTAGTTACCGCACAAATCTATTGAACTGATAGCACAAAGTAGAATGTCGTAACGGAGACTAGAGTCTGTAGCAGGACAAGAAGGCGTCTAAGATTATTTTATATTGAGTTTGAGCTCAATATAAAGAAGCTCAACCGGCTTCTTTCTCCTTTTATTTAATCTTTCAAAAACCGTAAATGGGACCAGTCGCTCCCTTGATAAAATCGTTTAATGTCTTTTAGGATTTAGTGCAGACTTCTTAATCTTTCAAGCCCTGATCATCTGACCTTTGCCTGCCCTTTTGCTGTCTTTGCTTATTCATCCATACCTTCTTAAAACACATTTTGAAACCTTTGCTTGTTTGCACATGATATTCCTTTTGCCCGGAAAACTTCTTTCCCTTCACTTCTACCTACTATTCCTGACTTCTCAGAATCTCTCCCTCCTCCTCCATGTCCCACACTAAATGAGGCTACCTGTTAGATGCTGCCATGGCACCAGTGCCATGGTACCTTTCCCTCATAAACTTTATAATGGTTTGTAACCATACACATGTTTAATTATTTGTATGCTTGTCACTTTCACTAGAGAAATGTTTTTCCAGCTTTTTTGACCTTGCCCCACAGAAAAATACCTTTTAAATTATGTATGATATTCTGTTAATTTCTTTTCTTTCTTTCTTTTTTTTTTTTTGAGACAGAGTCTCACTTTGTAGCCCTGGGTAGAGTGCCCTGGGGTCATAGCTCACAGCAACCTCAAACTGTTGGGTTCAAGCAGTCCTCTTGCTTCAGCCTCCTAGGAGCTGAAATTCCAGGTACCTGCCACAATGTCTGGCTATTTTTAGTAGAGACTAGGTCTTGCTCTTGCTCAGGCTGGGCTTGAACTCGTTAGCTCAAGTGAACCACTTGCCCTGGCCTCTCAGAGTGCTAGGATTACAAGCTTGAGACACCACACCCGGCCTATGTGAAAATTTCTGATTTTACTCCTTTTATGACTGTGTGTATATACATACAATTTGGATTGAGCTTAGTAATATTTTTTATGCCTGGAATTTGAAAAACACAAGTTATTCTGTAGTCCATTTTTTTTTTTTTTATCTTCTCCTCTAGTCTAGGGTAAGTGCTCAATACATGTTTGATTTTGAACAAAAAATATAGGCTGGAAGCAGTGGAAAAACATTGAAGGTTTTTAACCCGGACAGTTGTGCTTATCAGATTTACTTAATGAATTTAAATCTCAGTCCCTCATTAGCTTTAATGCCCTTGGGCAATTTAACTTATGTATTTTCATCTTTGTAAAGGAGAATAATAACTACCTTGAAGAAGGGAGAATTAGTATAGGACCTGAGCAGTTGTTCAACAAACATAGGTTTCCAGGAAGGGTGTGGTGGCTCACGTCTGTAATTCCAGCACTCTGGGAGGCTGAGGCAGGTGAATTGTTTGAGCTCAGGAGTTCCAGACCAGTCTGAGCAAGAGTGAGACTCCATCTCTAGTAAAAATAGAAAAACTGAGGCAAGAAGATCACTTGGGGCCAAGAACTTGAGGTTGCTGTGAGCTATGATGCCAGAGCACTCTACTCAGGGTACCAGAGTGAGACTGTCTCAAAACAAAAGCATCAATAAACAAATGTAGGTTTCCTTCTACTACTATTTCATATTTATAGTGCCAGACACTTGCCTTCCATCTTTCTTCATATTCTCCATGCCTTCATTGCTTCAGTTTGTGTCAGAAAAGGTTTGGGAGGGCATCCCTTGGTTCTGTTCCTCCCAATCCCCATTCCCCACTCTCAGTCAGTACCTTCTGGTAGGCCTCTGACTTCTCCCATTATCATTCTGAAAAGTTTTCTTTTCCCACAGGATTAAAGTTGGACATCTGTTTAGCCCACATGGTCTGAAGCCCAGTGAAGTTCATCTTTCTAGATTCAGCCATGCCATTCTCTTGCTACCTGAACCCTCCCCTCATTGTTTTTCTTTTTTTTTTTTTTTAGAGACAAAGTCTTTGTTGCCCTCAGTAGAGTGCCACCCTCAGTAGAGTGCTGTGGCATCACAGCTCATAGCAACCTCCAGCTCTTGGGCTTAGGTGATTCTCTCTTTTTTTGCAGTTTTTGGCCAGAGCCAGGTTTGAACCTGCCACCTCCTGTATATGGGGCTGGTGCCCTACTCCTTTGAGCCACAGGCGCCGCCCTTAGGTGATTCTCTTGCCTCAGCCTCCCAAGTGGCTGGGACTACAGGCACTCACCATAATGCCTGGCCATTTTTTTGTTGCAGTTTGGTCGAGGCTGGATTTGAACCCGCCACCCTGGGTATATGGGTTGGCACCCTACTCACTGAGCCACAGGTGCTGCCCCTCCCCTTGTTCTTTATCTCTGCTGTGTAAGGGACATGGACATCTCCCTTCACTATCTGCCTCTTGTTCTCTGCTAGGTGAATGATTCTTCTTCATGATTCAACTCACATGTCAGTTAGCTTTCCAGGGATCTCTTCTTCCTTCCCAAGTATTCATTCAATCTGTGAATGTTTATTAAGCAGCTTTTTAATGCTAGACACTGTAACAGAGAAAACAATGAGCAGGTTCAATTCTGCCCACCTGGAACTCACTGGCAATTAAAGATTCATTCTTTCTGCCCTTTTAAAAGGATCTGCTCTGAGGTAGGAATTGGGGATATTCTCCAGTCAGGTACTTGCCTCAGAGTTGAGTTTATAGGCTGGTGTCTCTCTGCTATACCTCCATTTTGATCCTTTTTTTCCAGCATGTGGTCTCAATGTGTTGTGTTTGTAACTTTCTCTAGCACCTGCAAACCTGTTGACAAGGGTTTACCCAGCCTTAACTGATTTTTATATTTCAAGCTTCTGGTGCTGGTTTTCTGTCATTGACTCAAATATTTCCTCCATAGGAGTATAGACCCAATCTTTCTGCAGGTTGGGGCTTTCAGAGATGATGAAGATGGGTGGGGTGGGGTCACACAGAAGTTTTTTTTTTTTTTTTTTCTCCCCAAGACAGAGTCATAACTCTTATTGCCCTGGGTAGAGTGCCGTGGTGTCATAGCTCAAAGCAACCTCAAACTCTTAGGCTTGAGCGATTCTTTTGCCTCAGCCTTCTGAGTAGCTGGGACTACAGGCATGTGTCACTATGTCTGGGTAGTTTATTTTTTGTAGAGACAGGGTTTCACTGTTGCTCAGGCTGGTCTTGAACTCCAAGCAATCCACTCTTCTTAGCCTCCCAGTGTGCTAGGATTATAGGTGTGAACCGTGTCTGGCCTACACAGAGGTCTTGAGCAAATGTGCCTTAATGTACTTTTGTTTTTTGAGACAGAGCCTCAAGCTGTCGCCCTGGGTAGAGTGCCGTGGCATCACAGCTCTCAGCAACCTCCAACTCCTGGGCTCAAGCAATTCTTCTGCCTCTGCCTCCCAAGTAGCTGGGACTACAGGCGCCCGCCACAATGCCCGACTATTTTTTGGTTGCAGCCATCGTTGTTTGGAGGGCCTGGACTGGATTAGAACCGGCCAGCTCAGGTGTATGTGACTGGCACCTTAGCCGCTTGAGCCACAGGTGCCGAGCCAAATTAATGTATCCTGAATGAAAACAAGATCTAACATTTGAAACTCACTGAAAATGGAAAAATGGGATAAGCTTTTTGGGATTGGAGGTGTGCAAGCTGAACTAGGTAGTGGGAAGATTACTCTGTGCATTCCATGCATGGTGAGTTCTGGAGTCATTCACTCTCCTCCTCCTGTTTCTCAGCTTTTCCTACTCTTGCCAAGAGGGAGAAACCAAGGAGCTGTGGTCATCAGGTCACCATCTGAAGTCCTGCCGAGCTGTGGTCTTTTCTGAAGATGGGCAGAGTGAGTACTGGGGAAGGCAGACACTGGTGGTGAGAAGGGAGCAGTGAGCAGCACCATGATCTGGGTACCTTTTCCCCTAGAACTTGTTACTGTCTCCAAGGACAAAGCCATCCATGTTCTAGATGTGGAGCAAGGCCGACTAGAAAAACGTATTTCCAAGGCTCATGGGTAAGTGGAGCCAATTGTGTGTATGTGAATAGAGGTGGGGGTAAGGACTAAGAAGTCCCCACTGGGACAGAGATGCTCCAGTAAGGTCACTGTCTGTGTCTCCAGTGCTCCTATTAACAGTCTGTTGCTGGTGGATGAGAATATTTTGGCCACAGGGGACGATACAGGTTGTATCCGTCTATGGGACCAGCGGAAGGAGGGCCCCTTAATGGATATGCGGCAGCATGAGGAATACATTGCAGACATGGCTTTGGATCCAGCCAAGAAGCTGCTTTTGACAGCCAGGTACAAACTCAAAGCGTCTATCCCCCACCCCCTTTAAATGTTTTCCTTACAGGGAGCTCTGGGCTAAGTGTACTGCTCTCATCTCTACAGTGGAGATGGCTGCCTTGGTGTCTTCAACATCAGGAGACGCCGGTTCGAGCTGCTCTCAGAGCCTCAGTCTGGGGACCTGACCTCTGTCACCCTCATGAAAGTATAGCTTGGTCTGGAGGGATGGGTGTGTGTGTGCTAGAGGCTTGATCTGAGGCAGCTCTACAGACCTGGTTTGCTCCACTTCCCTACAGTCTGGGAAGAAGGTCACCTGTGGCTCCAGTGAAGGTACCATCTACCTCTTCAACTGGAATGGCTTCGGGGCCACAAGTGATCGCTTTGCCCTGAGAGCTGAGTCCATTGACTGCATGGTTCCAGTCACTGAGAGTCTCCTGTGTATTGGCTCTACTGATGGAATAATCAGGTGAGGGAAGCCAGGATAGCCTGCAGGTCACAGGAATGGCAGGCTCAACTAGCCAGTACTCAACACTGTTCTTTCCCTGTCAGGGCTGTGAACATTCTACCAAACCGAGTGGTGGGCAGCGTGGGCCAGCATCCTGGGGAGCCTGTGGAAGAGCTGGCCCTCTCCCACTGTGGCCACTTCCTGGCCAGTAGTGGCCATGATCAACACCTCAAGTTTTGGGACTTGACCCAGCTGCGAACTGTGGTGGTGAATGACTACCGTCGGCGCAAAAAAAAGGGAGGGCCACTGCGGGCCCTGAGTAGCAAGGCTTGGAGCACTGATGACTTCTTTGTAGGACTGAGGGAAGAAGAAGACACTGTGGCTTGGCAGGAAGATGAAGAGAGCGAGGACAGTGACTGAGAGTATGAACTGAATCTCAGGACAGGTTCTCACTGACCAAGAGTCTTGCTTGTTGGGCTGGCCCCAGAGAAGATGTGAATTTTAATACCCTTTTGTGCAGCCCAAGATGATGGACTCGGGACACTGATGTTAGGGGAAGTACTTATGCTGTAGCAGTTACTCACCCTACAGTGTCAGACAAACCCTATGCTAGGGCAAGACAGCACAGACACAAGTGTGTACTAACCAGGGGTTTAATATAAATACAACCAGCATAGAAAAACTCAAAACTATACATAAGCCCAAACCAGAGTGCCAGTGGCAGGGACAAAGAGCAGAATTTCTCACCCTTTGGCTCAGCTAGCCGCGGGGGGGGCGCCCCCCCCCCCCCCCCACCGAACAACAATATCAGAACAAAAAAATATATAATAATATGTGTT
>CAUYRH010174415.1:0-15541 GCA_963574655.1 Perodicticus potto
AGTCACTTGCCTCCGCCTCCCAAGTAGCTGGGACCACAGGCGCCCGCCACAACGCCCGGCCATTTTTTGGTTGCAGCCGTCATTGTTGTTTGGCGGGTCCGGGCTGGATTCGAACCCGCCAGCTCAGGTGTACGTGGCTGGCGCCTTAGCCCACTGAGCCACAGGCGCCAAGCCGCAACCTCAAACTCTTAAGTGATTCTCTTGCCTGAGCCTCCCAAGTAGCTGGGACTACAGGCACCTGGATGGTTTTTTTGGTTGTAGTTGTTATTGTTGTTTGGCAGGCCTGGGCTGGGTTCGAATTTACCAGCTCTGGTGTATGTGGCTGGCTGAGATACAGGCACTGAGCCGTGGATCATTTCCTTTTGATTGTCCTTTAAATTTTTTTTTCCACTTTACTCTTGTCCTGACAAATAATAACTGGGCTTTAGTGATATTTAGTGAGCTATGTATTTTCTAGTATCCATTAAAATAAATGCATAGCTCTCTCCTTTTCCCCACCATCATGGTGCATGCAGTTGACTCCATTTCTTGCCATGTCTCCTCACAAGACTTTTAGAATCAAGCAATTCCTTTCTAAGAAACAAAAGCAAAGGTGTGCTTTTTGCCAATGGATTTGGATGACTACTGGTATAAAGTCAAATACAACTCCAACGAGAGACACTAGAGAAGAACCAAGCTGGGTCTACAAGGAAGTTCACATGAGAAGACACACATAGTTATGCTGTGTCAAGATCTTACCATATGAAACCATTGTCTGGACAACTTGCACGTGTTTTATTGGAAAAATGGTTTTTCTATTGTTAATATGCTCTACACTATTAAACTAGTTCAATAATAAATACATGAGACCTTTTGTTTAGAAAAATAAAATAAATGCATGTCTATCAAAATACAACAGGCTCACTTCCAAACTCATGAAGTCGTTTTCTATGGCAGGAAATACAATTCCTTAACCCACATTCTTTATTTATGGGAAGCCCCTTCAACTCCCAGATGAGCTTGAAACTCTGCATATCCCAAATGAACCTTATGCCTCTCACAAAAAGAAATCAAAGTATGATAGGGGACCTGCAAGAGCAGTAGCTGGAGGGCAAAGCAGGGCCATGCTCCCCTAACTACCTGCAGAGCATGAGGATACCAGAGAGGCCATTGGCAAAGCATACACCCTGTGGCCCACATAGTACAAAGCACTGACCCCTGCCAGACCTGTGAGATAGGGAGACAGGCTATCTCAGGTGGAGAGCACTTAATGAGCCAGTTACATAGCAGCCGGTCTAGTCCTGGAGTTCTTTCCCTGGCTGTGGTAGGCCCTCTCTAGCTATGTCCCTCCTCTGGCTCCCTTCCTCTCCAGACACACACAGCCTTGTTGTGCTGGCTCTGCTCCTGTCTCCTCCTTCTCCCCAGCCATAGATTCCCACTAGACTGAGGAAGGGACAGCAGATACCACTCCCTCCTGTGCCTGTGTCCAACACTAATCACTGACTGGGACACTCTGCTCCTGAATCTAGCCCCAGAATCCACTTCAACTAGAGCTTCACTCAACATTGTGGTACAGGGGAACCCTGGCTTCTCTCTTCTTCAGGTATGCAGCAATCCCTCCAGACCCATCCAATTGCATGGCTGCCAACAAGGCTCAAAGGCCCCACATCCCAAAGTCTGGCCAAGAACGACACCCCTGCCCCCACTACCAGATCCAGAGGCCCTGTCAGGAAGCCTCATTACCACTTTCTAAACCTCAAACAGCTCCCCAAATTTGCTACCTCCAGGTGGTGGCATCCAAAACTGCCTTCTGACATCTCTGTCCAAAGAGAAGTCCACAGGCCCTGCTGTTGCAGGAGCTCTGCTTAAAGAAGGGTTAGGAAGAAAGTCAGGTTTCTTCCAGCCTCCATGAACTGACTAGGCACCACTTTATTACTAAGAAATTCTTACATGGAGTTCTACAAATGATCACCCCCTGTTACAAGTAACTAAGGCACAGAGAGGTCACCTAATCTTCGTGAGGTCGCATAGCTGTGTTTGGGGCCCGGGTAGCCTGGCTGTTAAGTAATGGCTCTTTAGCACATGTTCAGCTGCCTCTCACAGCCACACACAGATAAAGCACATCTGTGGCCTTGAAAGCGTTGCTGGCTTGGCTGGGCAGACAGATGCGATTAGAGCAACTTCAATAGGTGTAGCAGGCAGGGCTGTGACCGTGAGACACTCAGGGTGCTTTGGGACCTCCCAGGAAGGGAAAAGAGGGAGTCTTTGAAGAGGTCTAAAGAGTAGGAAACTGCAGGCCAGACCAAGGAGGTGAGAGCCACCCAATGGGGCAGGGAAACAGCCACAGGCCAGGGGCATGAAGCTGCAACATGCGTGCACAAGTATGCAAGAGTACAGAAGCGGCGGGGAGGTGGGGGAGATCCTCATAGGCAAGCCACAGAATGGATCTTGGGCCATACTCAGTGCAGGGAGTGATGTGGTCAGATGCAGTTTTAAATAGCCTGCTCTGGCTGGCAGTGAAGAACTCCTAGTTAAGATAGGGAGACAAATCTGCAGGTGCCAGATAGCCTGAGGGAGCAAAGTAGGTGGAAGGAGGAGCAGGGCACTGAGATGGAAACCAGGGATCCAAAGCAGCAGACTGTAGGAGAGGAGGGCTGCACGCATGCAGAGGTGCAAGGAGACAGGGCAATTACTGACACCAAAGAGGGTAGGACAATGATTACAGCCAGACACCAAAGTCACCATCAGTGTGTCCTACTGACATGTGCCTGTTCTCTCGTTGTCGCCCTACAGAAGAAGTTCTAGGCACAGGCTCCCACTGATCACCTCATTTCACTGGCTCTGATACTGGCATATTACAAACCAGGAAGAAAAAAAAGACCATGCCAAACGGAAGACATGGCCTGTCCTCAAAGACAGAGTTCTGACTAAAATGGGCACTACATTTCTTCTTGTGGTGTCCCTGTTCACAGAAATGGGCAGAGGCAGAGTCTTTCTCACACTTAGCATACCACCTGGAACTGAAGCCTTCCCTAACTGTCCTCTCCATTCAACTGTGAATGAATGGGACCCAAGGCTGGCACACATGGATAATCCACCTCACCTCCCTCTGAATGCCACAACCCCGGCCACCTTCTAGACTCAACTCAGACTCCACTTGTGGGTGCATACCGAAAAGAACTGAAAGCAGGGTCTTGAACAGATACTTGCACACCCATGTTCAGAGCAGTGCTATATGCAATGGCTAAAACATGGAAGCAACCCAAGTGTCCATGGATGCAACCTAAGTGTCCACGGATGCATGAAAGGATCAGCAAAATATGATATATCTGTAAAATGTAAATATTATTCAGCTTTAAAAAGAAAGTCAATTCTGACCCATGCTACAACATAGATGAACCTTGAGGACAATATGCTAAGTGAAATAAGCCAGTCAAAAGAAGACAAATAACTGCATGGTTCTATTCATATGTTACAGCTAGAGAATCAAAAGCAGAAGGACAGCACATAGAACAGTGGGTGCCAGGGCTGACAGGTGGGGGGGAATGCAGAGTCAGTGTTTAATGGGACAGAGTTCAGTTTCCTAAGACAAAAAAGAGTCCTAGAAATGGATAGAGGTAGTGACTACACACAATGTAAATGTATATGAACACTGAACTGTATATTTTAAAATGATTAAGATAGTAAAATTTGGGGTGGCGCCTGTGGCTCAAAGGAGTAGGGTGCTGGCCCCATATGCTGGAGGTGGTGGGTTCAAACCAAGCCCTGGCCAAAAAACTGCAAAAAAAAAAAAAAAAGAGAGAGAGAGACTCTGACTCAAAATAAAATAAAGTAACTTTAAAAAAAAAGATGGTAAAATTTAATGGGATGTGTATTTTACCACAAAAAAACTATAAGACCCGGACGTCTGAGTTCCTAGGAGGTCCTTTTGCCTGGACCATTATCCCTCAGGTATCTTTCAAGTCTTTCCTGGACTTTCTCCTCCTCTTTTGTACAGGGTTGCTTGGGGAGCCTAAAGTGCAAAGAAAAGGGGCAGACAAAAGAGCACAAAACCTCCTGCTGAGATGAGAGGTCGTAAGCAAGTCACTTCCCTCAGTGATCTTCCATAATGTGTAAGATAAGCATGAAAAGCATTCCCTAGTGGGATCCTGGGAGGGACCAAATGGCCATGTATGAAAACTGACAAGGCACATGGTCAAGTGTCAGCCAAATGAGAGGGGAGGTGATGTCTTAATCTGTCCCACGGGAATCATGGAAACCATCACCTCCAGGGCTAATTCAACTAGACAAGCTCATAGGTCTCAATGGCCTTTCTGAATGCTAAAGGGTATCCCACAGCAGCTCTGGGAAGACCCAGGCCTATGTCCTCAGCCCCCCAACCACAAGTCTCCCATCAATAAACAGCAGGGCCCTAACTTTGGCTGCCTCCATGTGCTGGAGACAGACATAGATCAACAAGCTCCCAGGTTCAGCCCAGCAGGCCTGCTGGAGTCCAGTCAGCTTCACTGCATGTTTGCTCACACATGTGTCTGAGTAAGGGAATGGGGGACTGGGTGAAGTAGGGTGTCATGGAAGGGTCTCTAGCCCAGTGAGGCTCCTGGTAGTGCTGACAGGGCCCTGAGGTTGGAGTGCGCATGCTGTAAGCACCAAGTCTGGCCAGAGTTGTGAAGGCATCTGCCCTATTTGCAAGGGGCACCACCCATCAAAGTTCCTCTCTATATTTGCCACTGTGACAATGACCACCTAACACTTTTACTGTCTGACAGACCTTAGCTCCATGAGCTCCCTCAGATGCACAAGGAGATGTGCCAGAAATATTCACAAAAGTAATTGTGGCATTAGCAAAACTCTGGAAGCCAGTTTCCATGATAGTGAAACAGCTCCTATCACAGAACATCATAGACTGTGTTAGACCTGTATGTGAGGAGGACAGAGAGCCAGGACATGCTACAGAAGGAAGTGAGCTAGCTGCAGAAGGACTAATCTGTGTGCCAGAATTTACTTAAAAACTAAACACATAGTATCACCCAGTGCTTTAGGCACTTCCATACACATAGGTGAACATACTCTATGCTCATTACACAGATCCTACCCCAGAGGAACAGAAGAAACTGCATCAGGGCCAGTGGTCAAAGGGAAATCTAAGCTGTAACTCAAGCATTTTTATTTTTATTTTTTTATTTTTATTTTTTGTGAGACAGAGCCTCAAGCTGTCACCCTGGATAGAGTGCTGTGGCCTCACAGCTCACAGCAACCTCCAATTCCTGGGCTCAAGCGAGTCTCTTGCCTCCGGCTCCCAAGTAGCTGGGACTACAGGCACCCGCCACAACACCCGGCCATTTTTTGGTTGCAGCCGTCATTGTTGTTTGGTGGGCCCGGGCTGGATTCGAACCTGCCAGCTCAGGTGTACGTGGCTGGCGCCTTAGCCCGCTGAGCCACAGGCGCCAAGCCAACTCAAGCATTTTTAAAGGAAGGTTTACTGCTCATGTACTAAAAAATCACTGAGAACGAAAAGAAAGAAAACATTTTAGACAAAGGAATTGGCTTATGAATGTGCGGTGTGCAGGGCCACCCTTGGATGTGCAGGCTGAGTTTGGATCCTTAGTTCCTCAAGGACCAAGGACCTCTTCTCCATGAGCCACATGGAGTCTGTCCTTCAGGGCAGAAGTACTGGCTCTAAAGACTACACACAGAGTCATCAAAGACAATGGGTTACGAGACATCCCTAGGACCTGGGTGACACCTGTTATTCACTGTAATTTTTAGTTTTGTTTTTTTTTGTGTGTGGAGACAGAGTCTCACTCTATCGCTCTCGGTAGAGTGCTGTGGAGTCACAGCTCCACCTCTTAGGCTTGAGTGATTCTCTTGCCTCAGCCTCCCAGGTAGCTGGGACTACAGGTGCCCGCCACAGCACCCAGCTAATTTTTGATGCAGTTCGGCCGGGGCCGGGTTTGAACCCGCAGCTCTCGGTATATGGGGCCGGCGCCCTACTCGCTGAGCCACAGGTGCCGCCCAGGCGAGAATTATTAAGCAGGACCCAAATGGCATTGACTGAAAGGGGAAGGGTTGCTGAACTGGACTTCATTACAATTAAGAACTTCTATCCAGCGAAAGAAACCATTAAGAGACTAATAAAAAGGCCACAGAGCAGGAAAAATAACATGTGCAGGGTAGCTATTTAACAAAGCACTTTTACATATAGGATACATGAAGGACTCCCGCAAATCATTAGAGGAAAGACAAACCATGAGAAAGATGGACAAAAGGCTTTCCCAGTGCCTAGAAGGGGCTGCAACTCAAATATCCACAGGAGAGGAGATGCTGAGGCCCAGTCAACTCATCAGAGGAGAGTCTCCTCTTTAGTCATTAGGGCAGTGCCCCCCACACTCACCGAATTATCCAAATTTATGTAATACTCGGGAAATGCCAAGTATGGGTTAAAATGTGGAGCAACTGCCTGCTGGTGAGAAAGTCAGATGCTTTGACCTTGGACAACGTTGGCAGGGTCTGATAAAGCTGAACGTGTGACTGTCTTGGTATACACCAAATCTCTTCCCGAGTGTAGACCTCACAGCTGCGTGCACGTGTGTCCACCAAAAGACTTGGATGCACAGAGCAGCGCTGTTCATAACAGCCCCAAACTAGATACAGCCCGAATGTCGCCATCAAGCGTACAAAGGGCATGTACAGTGTGTTTCATACGGTGGACGAGTCCTCCCCACCAGAGGAATAAACCAGTGAACGCTGTGTTGCTCCACCCACACCCACCCTCATAGACTTACAATTGTGCAAAAGAAGACAGAGCAGGAAGACGGCGTTCGGTGTGATTCTGTCCACAGCCAGCTTGAGAGGGGACAGCACTGATCACGGGACGTGTGGGGCGGAAACTGGGACGGGCTGGGGGCTGCTTAGGCTGGAGCCGCCCTTTTCTTCACGGGGAGGTGATAACACGGTGCGAAAGATGCCTAGAGCAGAACATTCACGGTGCGCTCGCTTATCCGAACGTGAGTTGTCTGTCTATTAATGTTTACCTAAAAACTACATAGAAAGAAATAAAGTAGGCACACAGCCCAGCCGCTTGCTCCCGATAACCCATGTTCTTTTCCGCTGTAGTACCTGTGAGATGGAGTCATTTGGGGTCCAGTTTTGTGAGTTCGAAGTGACTTAAGATGCCTGCGTCTCAGCTATGGCATGAAGGAATGGTGGGAACACGGGGTTGTCGTGAGGTTAACTGAGCTAGTATCTGCAGAGAATGAATGAGCTCGGGGCACGTGCACAGATTCCTGGAATCAGAGAAGCTTTTCGTGCTCTCGGAGACAACCTTGTTCACGTCCATCGCCCTGGCTAGAATGCAGACTTCCAGTGAGCAGGAGTCTTCTCGGCCCTGATCCTCACTGCACCTACTACAGAGCTTGGCCGCTGCGGGTACTTAATTAATATCCATCAAAGAAAGGGGTAAGCAAAAATCAGGGGAACTTTGAGGCAGAGCCGGCACTGAGAACAGGTGAGAAAAGGCGGTGTCTCTGGTACAAGTGCCAAAGGGGAGGAAAGCCTCGTGTGGCGGCTGGACCCCCACTTGCTTGTCCAGTGCCTAGAAGGGGCTGCAACTCACATATCCAGACCTGCAAATGACTTAAACCTCGGTGAGGAAAGGAAAATACAGGGAGAGGTGACCGGTCCGATGAGGCAACGTTCACAGGCAGAGAGGGCGGTGTGCCCAGCTTGCCTGGGAGTCCTGGCTCCGGAGCCAAAACGAAGCCGAAAGTTGCCCCTTGCCAGTATAGACTTGGCTTTTTTAAAAAAGTTATGCCAGGACCACCAAAGACCCGCAAGAATGTTCCCTACAGGCATCGAACCGGATCACGAAGCCTCCCCTGCCACATTACAACGAGGCAGTCCTCATCTTCCTTTACTGCTGAGGTCCCAAACTAGCTGTGAACAGTGACCAGAGGACAGTAGCTCTGGGCCCAGCCTAGAGCAACTGCCAGCAGTGAGTCCCCAAGCCCCCGTGGCCCCCGCCGCTTCATTCTACCCAAGGAGGCCAGGGGGGATGGTGCGAGTGTGCCCCCACCTTTTCTAGAGAGCGCTGTCTGACAGGACGTAATAAAAAATCTTTTAAACTTTGTCACTGTGGGTAGGCAGGAAGGCCAAAAGTCTCAATGTTTTAAAGGGAAATTTTAATTAGTATGTAAATTCAACTCGAGGCATTAAAATGTCATTTGCTAAGTAAATGTTGCTGTGCTCCGAGTTCAGGTATTTATTTGATCCTGTCCTGCCAAGGTGCCTTTGTGGGTTTCCTGAGTGTGTAATAACAGCATTTCAAAACAAAATGAAATTCTCCCTCTGTTACAATGCACTGGGTTACGGCTTCGCCGCCGGCGATGTGACTGGAATATCTTAAGGCAGTGGTGGCTGCTCCTGGCCATGGCACTCGCCCCTCCCTCCTGCCTGTCTGACTGTGATGGGGACTCTGGACCCCTGAATCCCGGCCATGACCGTGAGCATCCCCATCAAGGAGTGGTGGGCCCAGCACATAGAGCAGTGGTTCTCAACCTTCCTAATGCTGCGGCCCTTTAATACAGTTCCTGTGGGTCGTGACCCACAGGTTGAGAACCACTGCCATAGAGGATCCTGGGTGACCACCTGTTACTTGCAAAAGGGGAGGATGTGAGGATTGCCCAGGGGTTCCAGAGGAAGAGTAAATGTGTGAGCGACTGAGTCACGTCACAGTTCCCAGAAAACCCATGTGGGGCCCCCTGCAGAGGAAAGGGTAGAAAATGTTCAGAGACCACACTTTCCTTAATTCCAAGATAAATGATGGTTTAATGACAGGGACACAAAGAACAGGAGAGGACTGTCCAGCTCTTCAGGGTGTTGGAATTTACTCCTCATTGTGATCAAACCACATTCTGAATGTGAATTAAGCTTTACTTAACCACCTCCATGTGCAAGTGTACATGTGTGTACATGTGTTTGCATGTGTCCATGCAGCCCCAGCTTCAGCTGCCCACTTCCCACAGTGCGAGACTGTCCAGCTCCCAGCCTTGTCTAGACAGCAAATGAGACAGCCACTGCCAGGTCTGAGCTGGCCGAGTGGTGTCGCTGTGTGTACGGGTGTATTTGTACATGTGCGTGTAGGAGGTGCATCCTGTGCCCGCGTGTGTGCTGGGAGTGAGTCCACCATCCTTCCAGATTCCAGAAGCACAGACTGAGGCTGGGAGACATGAGACATGGTCTCCCGTCCCCCGGGGTCTGAAGGAGGAGGGCGGGCTAGAAGGCATGTCCAGGGCCTGGCAGAGGGTGGGTTGGAAGTGCCTGCACGTGGGCCAGTTCTCATGTGGGGACCTTAGTCCTGAACATCTGTTCTCCATGCAGCCCTGACTCCCTCTTCTCCAATTCAGGAAATGGAGCCATTGGCATCCAGGTGGCCAAGCCCCAAGTCCAGGGGCTCCTCTGGGGCTTGGCTGGGGGCACTGTCTGGGGTGGAAGAGAGGAGAGGCTGGGATAAAGGTCAAGTGTGGACCTGGCAGAAGTCAGTTTCTTCTGCTCAGTAGACAGGTGTTAAGTCAGAACTCTGAGACCTCCAGGCCTGGCTGACAAGTTATACCTGCCCAGCTCGCCAGGGCACTGATCATTCCTGTAAAAACATCCGCCTTTGGCTACTGAATATTGATATTGTAAAATCCAAGCAGAATATACTGAACAGGCATCTGCCCCTCCCCCATCATGCTGGAGGAAGAAAAATCTTCCTGTTAGAGAGATAAGGGTTTCAAAGGGCTCTGTTCTTTCTGTCACTGCTACATCCACTAAGAGCCCTGGCTGGCGACCTTCTGGGTGCGTCTCCAGCTCAGCACTGGGGCTGAACAGAGAAAGCAAACCACGCAGCCAACTCAGAGCCCACAGTCAGGAGGAAAGAGGGAAGTCACAAGAAGTCAGAGAAGCGGGTGTGACTCCTCCAAGGAGGCAACTCGCGGGGCGGAGATGGGGTGAACAGGGAGTTACTGGGGAGACTGTCTGACCTCTCCGAGCCACTGGGAAATGCACGTGGTGGTGATTATTGTCAGTCCTGGGGTCAGGACTAATAATCCTGCTGGTTTGCTTTCTTCTGCTCACTTCTGGGAGCACTTGTTTCATAATCCTGCAGAAGACACTCCTCTCTGGATTCTTCTGGAGGAACTGGCCCAAAACAAAGGAGCTTCTATAGCACGTGGATCTGCACAAGGTGAAAGTGAAGTGGAGGACTCGGCTTCTACTCCCTGCCAAGCTCGGCGATGTCTGTAGCTTCCGCCTTGATTCCAGAGGCCCTGATCATAGAGGAGCAGCTCGACAAAGATCAGATTAGAAAGGCAGTGGGACGTTCTCTTCGCACTTTCCAAGTCCAGAAAAAACAATAATGGATTCCTTTTAGATGAATTTTTATTTTTAATGGTGATATTATGGAAAATTCCAAGTAAAGAAGTGAAGGTCAGATTGCCCTTGCCTTGTGGGATTCAATTAGATTTATAAGAAATCTGTTTAGTTACCAAGGATGAACCCAATAAAACTCTTGAACAGACAGAACATTTCTGTAGAAAGCTTTTGAACAAGCATGGCATTAAAACTATGTCCCGGATTATCCTCCTCCAAACTTTAAAAAGGAATGTGAACTCTATGAAGCCAAATTCTGCCCTGTGGGTAGTTTTGACTTCTTTAAGGATGCCAGAATTAGGTGGCTCTTACCCTCACACATCGGGAGACATTTGCATCAAAGAAAGAAAGTTGCAATGTCTGTGAACCTCCTGACCAAGAATTTATCAACACAGATCAATGAATTGATAGATGGAATGGTCCTAAAAGTGATTCTTACAACACTATTGCATTGGTCATGATGAATTCAGAGGGAGCACATCATTGAGAACATCACTGCTGTCACCAAGGAGCTTGCAGGAAAATTGCCAGAGAAGCGGAAGAGTGTGAGACTCATGTTTATGAAAACTGAGAGATCAGTTGCCCTTCCCTTCTTTTCCCCATTTGTCACCAGCTGGGATGAAACTACCAAACAATATGCTCCTAAGAAGGAAAAAGTGACAAATTCACAACAGAGACTTCTTTTAAAAATGAAAGTGGAAGAAGAGACACAGAAAGGCAAAGTGACAGCTTCATCAGCCTTAACAAAAGATGGCAGCATCTGAAAGTGGTGCTCTGATGAAAAAAGCTGGAGCCTGGAAGGAGAAGATGCCAGAGCCTGGAAAGAAAAGACGGGGTGGAGTAAAGCCTGACTCGCAGTGACAAATGACTCTGCAGATGAAATGCCACCACTGCTCCAGTAGGAACAGCTCCAGCTAAGTAAAACACAGAGACTCTAAGATAGGCCACAGGAAAGACATCTCCAGAAAAGAGGCCTGGTCCCACCAGACCTCATGGGAAGAGGAGAAAGGCCCTGCCAGCTTCAGAAACCCTGAAAACTACAGAGCCTGAAACCCCAGGTAAAGTGCCAGGAAAGAAGCCAAAAATCAGAGAAGAGGCAGAGAAGGAAAGAAACTGCTTGCTGACAAAATAAAAGAAAAAGAAAAAAGGACCAGAGATAAAGTCAAAATAAGCCATAGGCCACAGTCTTTGCTACTTCTATTAAATTTGCACGAAAATCTCCCCACACACCCAAACAATTGCCAAAAACCCCCCAGAGTCCCTCCACTGACCCAAAGTCAGTGATTCAACCAGAAGGAAACAACCAAGCTGTCTGAAGAGCTTTGTAGAAATAGTCGGGTGAATTGCACTAGGCTGTGGGTTTAGGTCACATTCTGGTTTTAGAATCTTTCAGCCACTAGAACAGAAAGCTCCACTTCTTCTGGTTTAAATGATAAGGACAGTTTTGTCTCACTTACTAAGGAGGACACAGGTATGGACTGGGTGCACCTTGCCACAGTCTTGTGGTGAGAAAGTCTCAGCCAGCCTCCGTCAGAAGATGGGTTCCTTCTGGCATAGAATGAGGTGCTCTATTTTGCTCTTTCCCAAAGGCAACCAGATCTTTAATCCAAAAAAGAAAAGGCAAAATATGTCAAAACACTAACTCCTGTCCCCAAAATCTGAACTGGAAAGCTCTGGAAATTATCATGAATACAGTTCAATTCCGAAAACTGGACAGCTAGAGAGCACATCCCCACTTCCTCCCCATCCATCAGGATGAGCCGCCCAAGAAAGAAATAGCCCTTTAGACAACACCACCCCAGAACTGAGATCAAGAGAGAGCACCTTAGGGAACAGACTTGCTGCAAGAAACAGGAGAAACGGCTAGGCAAAAACCTTTCACTATCATTTCAATATGATTCTCAAGGTCATCAGGTCAATGAATGGAGAGCAGTGTGTGGACAGAATTTAACCCCTATCTCTAAATTCTATGTCCAATCCCCAACCCCCAATGCAGTGGTATGAAAGACAGGGCCTTTTAGGAAGTGATTAGGGTTGGCTTGGGTCATCAGGATGGGGGCTCTTGGGACGGGATTAGTGTTCTTATAAAAAGAAGAAGAGAGAAAGAGAGACCACCCTCTCTCCCCACACATGCTCCAAGCAGAGGCCATGTGTGCACAAGGCAAGAAGGTGGCTGCCTGCAAGCCTGGAAGAGAGCCCTCCCCAGAACCCAGCAGTCGTGGCACCCGGATCTTGGACTCCCAGCCTCCAGAACTATGAAGAAACACATTTCTGTTGTTTAAGCCACCCAGCCTGTGGCATTTTGTTATGGCAACCTGAGCTGGCTAAGTCAAGCAAGAAATCCTAAAAACAAAATAAACTGAAGCCCAGAAGGCTGCTTGGAGAAGGAGACACTATTGTCCAATGGGGAAAAGGAAAACCCCAGGAAAGACAGCAAGCATCAAACTGACAACACACAAAAGCTGAAACCATCAGTTAAAAAAGTAACTTGACAAATTTTTCTAGAACCCAAAGATAAAGGAGAATGAGATTAAAGTAAGGAGATAAAATATGGACAGTGAGATTCAGAAACATCAGCATGTGTGTGTGTTAGGAATTTTTGAAACCAAGCAGATAGAACATAAACAATAATCAAATAAGAAATAAAATAGATTTCTCTTCACTGAGGAGAAACTTGAATTTTCAGATAGAAAGGGCTCACAGTTATATAGGAAAGTGAATAAAAATGAGATTCACGTCTTACCTGTGCCTGCTGACAATTCTGCATTTCAAGCATAAAGGGGAAAAACATCAGATATCCATCTAGATAAGAGAAGATAAACTTCTTTTATAAAAGTTCAGATAAAAGATTATTTTGGCCAGAAAATTAATGAAACAAGGAGCTGGTCTTTGAAAAAATAAATAAAATAGATAAGCCTTTGGCCAGACTAACTACAAATAAAAAGGTAAAATCTCTAGTAACTTCAATCAGAAATGATGAAAGGGAAATAACGACTGATGCCACAGAAATATAAGAGATTATCTTTGAATACTACCAGAAACTTTATGCTCAGAAATTTGACAATGTCAAGGAAATGTATCAATATTTGGAATCACACCCTTTCCCTAGACTTAGCCCAGACGAAATAGATCTCCTGAACAGACCAATTTCTAGCACTGAGATCAAAGAAACAATAAAAAAATCTCCCAACAAAAAAATGCCCTATTCCATATGGCCTCGCACCAGAATTTTATCAAACTTTCAAAGAAGAGCTTATTCCTATACTAAAGAAATTGTTCCAAAAAATTGAGGAGGAAGAAATCCTCCCCAATACGTTCTATGAAGCAAACATCACCCTAATACCAAAACCAGGTAAAGACCCAACTAAAAAAGAGAACTTTAGACCAATTTCACTAATGAATATTGATGCAAAAATTCTCAACAAAATCTTGGCCAATAGATTACAGCTTATCATCAAAAAAGTTATACATCATGATCAAGTAGGTTTTATGCCAGGGATGCAGGGTTGGTTTAATATTCGAAAGTCTATCAACGTTATTCACCGTATCAACAGAAGCAGAACCAAGGACTATATGATCCTCTCAATAGACGCGGAAAAATCATTTGATAAAAACCAGCATCCCTTTCTAATTAGAACACTGAGGAGCATAGGTATGGGTGGCACATTCCTTAAACTGATAGAGGCCATCTATGACAAACCCACAGCTAATATTTTACTGAATGGAGTAAAACTAAAAGCTTTTTCTCTTAGAACTGGGACCAGACAAGGTTGTCCTCTATCACCATTGCTATTCAACATAGTGGTGGAAGTTCTAGCCAATACAATTAGACAAGACAAGAAAATAAAGGGCATCCGGATGGGTGCAGAGGAGGTAAAACTCTCCCTTTTTGCTGATGATATGATCTTATACTTAGAGAAGCCCAAAGACTCAACTACTCTGGAAGTCATCCAAAAATACAGTAATGTCTCAGGATATAAAATCAATGTCCATAAGTCAGTTGCCTTTGTATATGCCAACAACATTCAAGATGAGAGGTTAGTCACAGACACAACACTCTTCACCATAGCCTCAAAGAAAATGAAATACTTAGGAATATACCTAACAAAAGAGGTAAAATACCTCTATAAAGAAAAATATGAAACCTTAAGAAAGGAGATAGTGGAGGACTTTAATAAATGGAAGAACATACCATGCTCATGGCTGGGAATAATCAACATTGTGAAAATGTCTATACTTCCCAGAGCAATTTACCGATTCAACGCCATTCCTATTAAAATACCAACATCCTACTTTCAAGACCTGGAAAAAATGATTCTGCACTTTGTATGGAACCAGAAAAAAATCTGTATATCTAAGGCAGTTCTTAGTAATAAAAACAAATCCAGGGGTATCACCATACCAGATTTTAGGCTGTATTACAAGGCTATAGTGGTTAAGACAGCATGGTACTGGCACAAAAATAGAGACATAGATACTTGGAATCGTATAGAAAACCTGGAAATGAAACCAACAACTTACAGCTGTCTAATCTTCAATAAACCAAACAAGAGTGTTCACTGAGGGAAAGATTTCCTATTCAATAAATGTTGCTGGGAGAACTGGATATCCGTAAGTAAAAGACTGAAACTGGATGTGCACCTTTCTCCCCTCACAAAGATTGGTTCAAGATGGATAAAGGATTTAAATTTAAGGAATGAGATGATAAAAATCCTCAAAGAAAGAATTGGAAAAACACTGGAAGATATTGGCCTGGGGAAAGACTTTATGTGGAAGACTGCCAATGGCAATAGCAACAACTGCAACAATAAACAAATGGGACTTAATTAAACTGAAAAGCTTCTGTACAGCCAAGGAGACAACAACCAAAGCAAATAGACAACCTACCCAATAGGAAAGGATATTTGTACATCTTGAATCTGACAAAAGTTTAATATCCAGGATCTATACAGAACTTCAATTAATCTACAAGAAACAAACCAACAATCCCATACATCAATGGGGAAGAGAGATGAACAGAATCTTCTCTAAAGACAACAGACAAATGGCCAGTAAACACTTGAAAAAATGCTCATCATCCTTAATTATTAGAGAAATACAAATTAAAACCACCCTGAGATACCATCTAACTTCAGTGAGAATGGCCTATATCACA